>PRKT01000036.1:225271-273816 GCA_003671525.1 Saccostrea glomerata | reverse complement strand
CCCCCCCCCCCCCCCCCCCCGAAAATCCTATGTTTGTTTTTCGAAATAGTGCCAAAGATTCAAAAAGTAACATTACTTACAAAAAGTTGCATTACAAATTATGTGATGGAACATGTACTAGCCTTATAAGACCATTTGTTTTAAAAATATTTGGTTGCCCTCTCTCCCGATCTACTGCCTAGAAATGGCCCGACTCAATTTTTTTTACATCTCATTAAACGATATTTTTTTTCTTCCGTCAACAAATATGTTTAAATTTTAAGGAATTTTTTTCTCACCTATAAATACCGACCCAATAATTTTTCCCTGAGTTGGGAGGACAACCAAACGTCATTTTAAAGATGGTATAAAATATTTAATTATGTTGATTTTTTTTTCTTTACTCTGTAAAATTGTAATTTTGACAAAATGGGCAAATAGAAAAAAAGTCTTTTTATTCATTAAATCTTCTAACCCACGCTGAATGATTTCATTCCTTTTCCAATGTTGCTCCGCTGTAATGAAATTGTATACGAGGGGTTATCAAAAAGTAAACGATATTTTAGGTATTTGATAGTTGTATTATTGTTGAAATATTCAAGTATTTTTCAAAGTGTAAATTGGAGGTCTTTGATAGCATATTGCTTAACTAAAAACACATCCCTTTTCAAACTTGCTTTCACCGTGCAACATAACAAGTATCATATTAACCATCTGCCTTCCTTCATTAAAACGATCTATCCAATCATTGATTGAATTTATAGGAAGTCATTTGTCTTAATATATTGTGAACAAATTCTTATACGCTACTTCAAAGGCATTTTTTAAGATATACCATAAATATTTTAGTCGTTTGCTGAACGAGTTCCACTGAGACAACCATTTTTCGTCACAAGTAGCTGCATAATGACGTCATTTTCACATTGTGAGCAAAACTTTATTCAGCATATGCTATTTACAGAACTTGTGTTTGGTTATGTGTGCACCAAAGAAGAAGGTATGGTTTCCATAAAAATTTTGCCCTGTGATTTTCTAAAGAATGAAACTGGTGTAAAAGTTGAAAACTCATGTTTTTTAAATAATTGAAATTCAATGCAAAAAAATCATACAAATCATTTTTCTCACATGTGCTTTTAAATGCTAATTATGACGTCATAAACATGTGCATTTTCCCGTATTTTCTTAAAAAGTTGCAGAAGACACCAATTTTCAATGGAATTTTCTTTCAAATAACATTGTCCACAGGCATCGCCCACAAAGATCTTGAGATATGTGATTTGTTATTAAATTTTGCATAAAATATCAAAAAATTAAAGTGGGCGAAAGCTGTGGACACAGTTTTCTAAAGGAAAATCACCCTTGAAATGTGCCATTTTGAGGCTTTTTCTGTTGAAAATAGAGAAATGCTTCACATTAATGACGTCATATTAGCAGAATGGTAAACCTTCATGCCATATTCTATCCTGATTTATGATAGTGATTTATTTAACTAATATTTAAGCCAGTTTCAAAACTTTTTTATGTCATCACATTTTTAGGGCACAATAAAGCTAAAACCATACCTTCCTCTTTGTTTCTAATCTTAATTTTTTTTTATAGATACACATGTATCGAGATAGTTCGCGAACTTTTTTGATCACCCCTCGTACTAGTGGGTACTAAAATAAGGTCATTCATATCGATTTTATGTGTTTAATTTCTTTGTGTTTCAATGGTGATAATTAAACTTTTGATAGATATTATAAGTTATCTGTGGCAAACTTACAAACTCTTAATTTTTAACTTTGATGGTGCTCATTTTTCCTTACCTGGAATCAGAGTTTAAGATTTTTTTTTTATATCAATACGTACTCTCCAAAAACTATAAAGATATTGTCAATCAGGAACTCATGCATGTATCATATCAGCAGAGTGTCGTTTTAAAGTAATTTTGAAAAAAAAATAAAATACTTCGATCATTAAATGGTTAATTTTTTCAAATCAGCCCAGATCATATTTCAATTCAAAACATCCATTTTGACAATTTGACAATTTCCTCCAAGGAACTCAATAATGCTTTGTCACATCTTGATTTACGATCTATGATCATAGCTGCATAAAATAAGCATCCATATTTCTTCATAATCAATGTGCCCATAGAAAATAACGTTGAAAACAACCATCCCAGGTGTATGAATTTCAAATTTTAAAAAATGTTTCCAGAGACACTGTTATTAAATATATTGACACATCAATATATAACTTACCCGTCTCACTTAACACACGGTACTGATGAACTGGTTTAAGTGCAATAAAACTGAGATTGGCTAACTTTTGATATCAGTCTCACTTTTCCACTATGTATTAATCCCTTTTCTGAAAAAGTGAGATTGGGATCAAAAGTTTGATTTTGTCAGACTTCCTGTTTTGAGAATTTTTTTACTCATATAGACATGAGAGACGTACCCTTATAACGATGAAGGACTTCAAACATAAAAGAACGAAAGTAGAAAAAAAAATAGTGTCTTTTTAAGAGATAAAGCAAAATAAAACTTGGCAATAATTTAAATTTGAGACTTAATTTTCATTTATATCATAAGCAATGCATAAACCCAATAAGAAAACTTTGTTGTTCATTATTAGTCAAAAAATACATGTACAGAGAAAATTTTTGATAGACAAGAAAATGCTTTTTCGATTGAAATATTTAAGCAAAAAAAGTCCAAGTTTGCAAACATAAAAATTCATGCATCAAAAATGAGGGAGAGAAATATAAAAAGAAAGGACTTTCTTCGAAATATTTTGCAGGGCTATATCGCCCACGTGATGTAGTTGTTATAGCAGTGGTTAAAGCGTTATATAGCATTTTAAAAAGTTTTTCTATTATTTCAGGGTTTGTACTGAAACTTATCATATTTGTGACATAATAGGAAAACGAAAAATGTTTTATTATACATAACCCACATGGCTTCTCAAGCGACTTCACCAAAATATTTGCCCATCGGTGGCAGGAAAGCCCTGCAGTGTTATGTCACCTTGGGGCAAATATTCTGGTATGTTACCCCCGAAGCCATGCATGTGACATATGATATGTATAATGTATAGAGATGCGAAGTAAAGAGTTGATCCTCATTTTGAGGTATTTCACTGTTTAAAATGGTTTAGGTTGTTACATATTTATGCAATGGTATGAAATTTTCAAATTAAACTATTCGTGTTTAGATTTTGATTTTGCTAATCAGTTGATTAGCAACTTTTTTTTTACAGGTATCAAAAAAGATTTTGCATACATACATGAGTTGTACAGGAAATAATCAAAGTATTAGGCTCTATTAGCTTCTTTTTAAGGTTTTACATTTCAATAATTAATATTTGCCAGTTATTTGATTTACTTGATGAATTATACATACAAGTGTATGGTGTCTGACGGTTTTTGTTTTTATATTTTAATTCATTATTGCACATACACATAATTATATATATAGCAATGTTCAGTCTGCACTACACTCCTCTCCCTCAAACTCATTCATATTTCTCTTCTTCTGAATCGTAGAAAACAATCCTAAATTGAAATATAGTTCTTTTAGCTTCTATTTAAGATTTTACGTTTCAATAATTAATATTTGCTAGTAATACGATTTACTTGATGAATTATATATACAAGTGTATTGTGTCTGACGGTTTTTGTCTTATTTTAATTCATTAATTTAAGCAAATACACATATATTTTGCAGTGTTAAGTCTGCATTACACTCCTCTCCCTCAATCTCCTTCACATCTCTCCGGAAAAAAATCCTGCAATGACTTTTAAATTACATTAGCATACTCTAACGATTGATGTAGCACTTCTAAAGAAATACATACCTCACTGCAATGCTTTTCTCGGATGATATTCTACGTGGGTTTGTTAATGAGTTATTTGGAAATACCTCTTTGAAAATTCATTTTTAATTTCATTTCGTTCTACTGGAATAAAAACTATGAATCTTTAATCAAACTATACAAATTAAATCATACCCTCATGCATCTTTTAAGTGTGCGACATTATAGAAGCTAAAAAGATTAAAGTGTAGCTTTAATTACCATCAGATTGTGGTCAGAATAATGTCATTCCAAGTGCAAACGCCGTTTCTTCTTTACGTCCCGGAACAACATTAAACAAAAAATAAATTAATGATAAATTTTCATGATACAGTAAGTCAATTCGGGGATTTTTGCGCTGAAGATAGAAACGATTATGAATTATGAAAACCATTTCTCAGTCACTGTTTGCAAATTGCCATCAACTAATGACATATTCACTTTCAGAAAACTTACAGATTACGATGAAAAAAAAGCATACCCATTAAAGTACTTTTTATTAGTAAATAATATGCAGATCGAATAGCAGGGAACGTTTATGAAAACAATTTCCTTTGAGAAAAAGCAAGGAATATTTCGTAATTCAAAAAAATTCAAACATTTAAACAATGTTCTGACCTTAACAACTGCTATTTATTTCAAGGTTATTACAAGGTTTTTCTGATTATCCCGCTATGGATGTTTCCGAATACTTTTTAAAATATAAAAATACAAATTCTATAGATTTGATGTTTTTATTTTTAGCACATTTTTTTCTTTTCATGTAAAAGAAAAATTAATTTTTTTAAAATTCTTCTTCTTAAAAAAACCCTTGTTGTTTTCTCAATTTAACACTAAGATATATCGAAGTCGTTCTATCTATTTACAAAATTAATTTTTTATTCTTATATTGATTCAACCTATATCCCCCTGATTTCGAAATATAAGATATACTTCAGAGTCCAAATTTTAATATTCTTCTAGAAAAAAACATTAGTATATTCTATATAAATGGTAAAATAACCACAAAACTTTATGATAAATGTGATGTATTCAACTTTCTATCGACAACTTCCCTTATTTATATACCGGTATATAGCAAAATTTTCTTAGCTTCTGCATAGCTAGCTGGAGTGTTTATTTCCCAGTTGATTCGATACGTAATTTCCTGCTCTACGTATAAATAATTTAAAGACGAGGCAATTTACAAACGGAAACATGAGTTAATGATACCAGGATATCAGCAGTCTCGTTTTAAGTCATCATTTCGTAAATTCTATGGTCGATGCAATGATCTTCTCATCAAATTCAGTCTATCAAATGCCTGCTAAAGCTTCATACAAATAGTTAGGACATTATTTACATACGTAATTTTCAAGGATTTTTCAGTTTCCAGCTAATCAAAAGAAACACATGACGGGTAACACTGGTCTAGTGGGGATGCTTACTCTTCCATGGCTCTTACTTCCACCACCTTGGATGTTTTAGAGATCAGATCCGCGTTTGCTCTAATCCCAACCTATACAATGTATCTCTTCAGTTGACTTTTGAGCTTCATTTCTGTTTGCTTTCTCCAGATTTTATGTTTAAAAATCAAAATACAAAAGAATTGTATAAGATTATGCATGCGAGTTTGCTTTTCTTTTTTTAACTTATTATTTCTGTCTGCGTCCCTTTACAATTTATCAACTTTCTTCAGGACATTCAATCAAAGACCGAGGCTATATTATCTTGATTTGACGACAGCTGACTTTTTGCCTTGAAATGATGTCCAGAATTGAAACATGACCAGTTTTGGTTTAAATCTTGACATGGTCAGGGTTGTATTGAAAAAAAAAAACATGCATCTGGAGTCCTATGTGCTACATTCTAACGTCAAAATTCTGGACCTATACAGGATTAATTGTCCTCAACTTTTTGACAAAAAAGCCGTATATCACACAATTGACATTATTTACCTATATTTTATAACATTTAAACATCGTATTAAAGGAGAGATAGTTTTTTAAAATTTCTTTTAAATTTGACAAAACATATATACATATCAATCTTACACTGACCAGGTTCGCTTGGAACACCTCATGTCTTGGGAGAAGTTTGTAAACGATTACAAAAACCTGATCAAACGGGTACAAGAACGATATGACGTCAAGAGACCATACTGTGGGGTGGATCTAAAGGAACTACTGGCGTTTCTAGACAGCAAACTAAGTAAGTACCTGATGTACTGTTTTATTGTTTCATGTCCATACAAATATGTTTATGGATGTGGGGAACAAAGTTTTAAGCTTATGTTATTCATATATAAATTATATGATTAAAATGCGTGATTTAATTTGATATGCTGCTCTGGTGATGTCAAATCATGCATTTGACATGAATTAAGGATTATTTTTGACATTCACCTGTCCAGGTCGACCTTATTTTAATATGAAGACAGAATATTTTCTATTCCTTATCTCATTTAAATTGATAAACTGACTCACAAACAGAATGAAAACATGCAAACAATCTTAATGGGGAAAATACACATTAATCTTTATAAATACTGTGCTTGTTCAACTCAAAATAACGAAAAATTAATAAAATTCTATAATTGCAAACATCCATGAACATAAAATTCAAGTACTAGTACATGTTATTTGTTAAGACAAGAAGAGATAGAAACGTTTGTATGAAGTTAAATATGTGTAATTTTCAATTTGATTACAGAATATGAACAAACCTTCCGAAAATTGGCTTATGGTGACCGAGTCCTGAAGGAAGATTTGCCAGAATTCTTTACAGCGTGTGATCTTCGTCCGACCGAGGGTGAAATTCAACAAGCTTTCGAAAAAGTTTTCAAAGGTTAGCTTAAAATATATTCACAACTTCACATGCTCAGTAAAAGTATTTTAATAGCATTAGAAACATACCTATTTACTTTCAATACAGGTGGAAACAATTCTGGAGAGGTCATATTTGTTTTGGACTGTTCGACTAGCGTTACGCCTATGTGTTTTCACTATTTGACCCAGTTTGTTAAGAGTGTAGTCGAATCGTTTACGATCGGTCCCGACGACATCCGGGTCGGTGTTATTCCGTACAGTGATGATGTATACCAAGCATTCGGAATCAATAGATACAACATGACATACCAGATATGTAGTGCAATTGGTAAGTGTGTTGATAATAAATCCCTTCACTAGTTCGAGTGTCTTTTATAAAGTAAATATGCTCAGTAAATCTAACCTCAAAATTGATTCATGATTCATTATGGAAGCATTACACGTCTTAAATTGTTTAAAATGAAAATATTCTTCTTCAACATATTTTTAATTTAATATTTATTGTTTTTAAAGAGTTATAATGGTATATCATTTCTTGTAGACAACATTGCCCACAACGAAGGATTGACCAGGACAGATCTCGCCCTTAAAGAAATGAAGAAAATGTTTATGGTATTCTCATTTTTAAATATATCTCCATGTTGACGACCAAATCTCAGAAACATTTTCTCTCTTTGTTTTGAGCATGGTTTGATTTCTATGGTAATTTCTTCCTATGGATATGGTGAAATATATTTCAATTCTGTTGTGAACACTGCTTTTTCTTTATTACTAGTAATTCTTTTCTAATTACCCCGTTAAAATTCTCTTTTAATTGATGCATTGGAATGAATAGGAAATTGATTAAAAAGATATAAAACATTTGTACATAAATATGAGGGTAGACGATACGCCGTATGACATATTCATGATTAGCTATCTTTAAATTGTGAATATTAATTCAAGCATTTTTAAAGACTATCATCATTAATTGATCATGTAAGTCAAACAGATCTTTGAAACAAAGCACATTTTCAGTTTAGTATGCTTGGTAAAACATTGCTTATAGCAAAAAAAGTTTTACATGTAATAAGTTTCTTTGATCTCCCATATGATAATATCTTTAAAGAATTAGAGTTTACTGAATCATTTTATTCGTCACATTTACGTTTTCTTGCATAAACAATCATAAGGACTGAGCTGAGTGTTATAAACATGGAAGGGGATTGGGGGCTGGGTTCAAAATATTATGTATTATAAATTCCAAACCCAATTCCAACACTGACCCCTTAATCTAAACCTTATGTCCTTACTTTAAACTGACAATCTTTGCACAATCCATGAATTCACAATTAATATATCCCTAGCTGCAGAACTGTAGCTCTCCGAAAAATATATTGATAGACCGGTCAGACAAATTATTTTTCGGAGAGCTATAGATCTGCAGCTAAATATATACCGATCTCATAATCCGATCATTTTGGAATTTTTCATAAAATACAAATTACCGGGGTTTTGGCTACTCACGCCTCTTCATCTGTATCTGTCTATAGTGTGCCAGACCCGGGGTCCAAAAAACAGGCATCGTCATCACAGACGGCAAGTCGTCATGTCCCGAGAGAACGTCACAAGCCGCTAGACACGTCAAAGAGGATAACGTCAACGTCATCACCATAGGTAAGAAAGATTCCTAATTATCTAACTTCTTTAGCACCAATCTTGTATGAAACGAAATATGTATCATTTGTTATTGAAAATTGACCCTTCCCCCATTTTCTGCGGTCTATAAACAAGTCATGTACTTGATAGATTTTTACCTGGATTTACAGGTATTGGAAGTCAGGTAGACATGGAGGAACTGAGACACATTGCGTCATCAGCTAAGAACGTCTACAGCGTTTACGACTACAGCTCCATACATAAACTGAAAGACGTCATAGCCCGGAGGACATGTCTATGTAAGGTCTTTTCTCTCTGTTGTTATAATTGTGTTTTTTATTCCACTCAAAGGTTATACATATCACAGATACTTGTTTTTGGAAATAAATTTTGAACCAATGGTATTTATTTCTGAAACAAGTGCCTGTGATACATACTCATCCTCAGGGGTCCTGAGTCAAGACGTTGCCGTTCGTCCAGAACCCCTGGATTGCAAGAATGATACAAATAAAGCATTTGTAATTATTTTGAAATATACACAGATTTGAAATTAATATTTACTCATATTTTCTGTATAATATCACGACTTATATATTGCAATAGAATTTCACACGAAAATGTAACTAAAATCTTATTTCATCTTAAAGTTATACAAAAAATTGCCACTTTTCCTAAGTATTAAGAAGAAAAAATACAATTGTGAAAGTGCAAGGATGTGTCAATCAAACCCATCCCAAAAAAATGAAGTTTCACTAACTTTTAGATGAAATAAGATTTTAAATATATTTTCATGTGAAATGCTATTACAATACAAAAGTCGTGATATTATGTATAAAGAAAAAAAAACTAACTTTAAATCTGTGTCTATGAACCGTAAAAGGTAAATTGTAATATTAATTTTTACATTACATTATTCTTATTACAATGAAGATGAAAGAAATGGTAATCATCTTATTTTGTACATTTTTATAATTATTATTTTGCAAATATATACTTTCAACTTTCTTGTCAAAGAAAATTTTTCATCTTATGAAATCTGATTTGAGCTTAAAACAATTTATAGATTGTTCTTCATCAATTTTTAGGAGTTTATATTTGAATAAATTTTGTTCATATGCAAATTTTATTTGAATTTTTTACGCAAAGTAATAAATGAATAGATTACCACTAATTATATAGAGCTTCTCTGAACACCATTCGCGTCTTCCCTTTGCAGCTGCTTGTGTTTTATGCCAAACCATTCTCCCTCGTATACGAGATTCTGGACTTTATCTAAGAGAAGTTCTAGAACTAGCTTGGACCCTGTATATACCAATCGGCTGTGAAATTTCTTGGTATACAGAAACTGAATCTGGTATATTGTTCCAAGCTCACCCTATTGCACGTGTTAAAAAGTGTCATTAGTTCTTGTTTGTGTTTGAATTTCTCACACGCATGTGTCATTTCCCATTGCACAATGTTAATTACTTTCAGTTACCATGGTTACGGTGCTTTTTCTCTCAGTAGGTGCGGGTCCATTCTGTATTTTAGACTTTTCAATCCCTAAATTTTACATATTTTAATTTTTGGCAGATGACAGTATGCAATTAAGTCATAAGTTTGGTGAAAGTTGTCGCCCTTTAGAGCGACGAGAAGTTATGGAAATTCTTTGGACAACCTATCCCCCATCAGCCACTAAACTTAACATACGGTCATCTCGATGGGTACGCCCAATGTCAAAAGGCACCGAAGCATGGACTTTACTTGGTACGTCACATCCTTTTATTTCTGGTTTCAATGTTTGTGAATTAGTTTTCCCGTAATTATACTTTATTTGTAACATGCACTCTTCTAATTGATCATTAAACAGTATTCTATCATAGATTTTTTTTATTTTTACCAACTGTATTTTATTCATTTTGGTTTATTATTGACACAACTTGCAATTCATAAATTTGGGTTTATACTTTGGACCATTAAAGGTACAGATTTGAAGTTATTATTTTCTCTATAATATTACGACTTATATATTTTAATAGCATTTCACACAAAAATTAATTAAAAATCTTATTTCGTTTAAAAGATATTGAAATTTCAAATTTTTCGGCGGGTTTGATTGATATATCTTTGCACTCTCACAAATTTAATTTTATTCTTAATCCTTAGGAAAAGTGACAATCTCGTTTTGTATAAATGAAAAATATTAATACTATAATCCAGAAAATTCAGAGTAGACAAATTCGAAAGCAAAACAAACACACAATATATTGTCAGTCCGTGCAGTTGTGGGAAGCAGACAGTGACGATTGAACGCACCCGGTGAATTCTAAATATAAACAATAACAGAACTCTAGCCCTGTTTACAAAAACTGTGTACATAACACGAGTGTGCTCGATTTGCTAAACTCTGTACGCATCTCTTACTTCGGAATGACGATACTTGTGAAAGTGTTTTGCTTTCTAACATTTCTACTCTGAATAAAATTATATTTCCTGATAAAAGTTTTAATATTTCTTATTAAACCACATTAAAATTGCCACTTTTCCTAAGGATTAAGAATAAAGTTAAAATTTGTGAAAGTGCAAGGATGTGTCAATCAAACCCGCCAAAAAATTTAAAGTTTTAATAACTTTTAAATGAAATAAGATTTTTAATTAATTTTTGTGTTAAATGCTCTTAAAATATATAATTCGTGATATTATACAGAAAAAATGAGAAAATATTATATATAACTTCAAATCTGTGTCCAAGTACCTTTAATATAAATACACATTTGTATCCCTAAATTGCATTCCTTGAAAATCTCAGTTGCCTTTATTAAAAATCACATATAAATTAATCTAATGATAATAGTACTTGCTTGTTTTTATGTATTGTTTTGTAATATTTTATGTATTCTTGCAAAGAATCTCAATAAATGTTAAACTTGTCTCATATTTGAAGGATTTAAATCCGCTAAATAATTTAATGAATATTTAAATACTTAGTATACTAATTTCTGTATTACAGACGAGAAAGTGAAGAAATCAACCGATATAAACACCTGCTTACAACTAGTGATCAAGACAAAGATAGAACGGGAGGGATTTATAACCCTCCCCTCAGACGTGCGGGAGGGGGTGGAGCAGGTGTCAGACCCAGATATAGCCTTGGACATGGTCAACAAATGGATAGCCCAAAAACAGAAGGAGGGAAAGAAATTCAAAGGGTTAAATTAGTAACTGTAGGAAATATGCAACTCGCATTTATACTTGTTATTAATACTGAAAATTGACTTATAGTTCAATGTACAACTTGATCAATGGGGAAAAAATCTGGATTGTTTATGTAGATCTAATTGAAATTCTTTTCTTTTCTCTAATTTTTATGTCTTTCCTTTTTTAAGAGTACGCCAGTCCACCTTTAAAATAATGTTGTTTTATTTTCATTATTTTATATTATTATATTAAATACTTTATCTGTTAGTGGACATAGCTTTATGGTACATGTAGTAATCATCACATATATATCTGCCGTGTTCATAAAGAGATTTGATTGACTTCATATGGAACAATCAGAAAGTAAATTACATGTATTGTACGTTGGTTTTCAGCAATTCTTGGATTGTTAATGTAATTTTTTATCAATTAAGAAATCCAGTGGCATTTTTTAACTCTGGGGACACAAAATCTTGGACAAAGAAGAAGGTATGGTTGCTATACAAATTTTGCCCTCTGATTTTCTTAAAAATGAAACTGGTGTTAAAGTTGAAAACTCATGCTTTTTAAATAATTGAAATTCAATGCAGAAAAAATCATACAAGTCATATGCATTTTTCTCACATGTGTTTTTAAATGCTAATTATGACGTCATAAACATGTGCATTTTCCCGTATTTTCTTAAAAAGTTGCAGAAGACACCAATTTTCAATGGAATTTTCTTTCAGATAACATTGTCCACAGTCATCACCCACAAAGATCTTGAGATATGTGATTTGTTATTGAATTTTGCACAAAATATCAAAAAATTAATGTGGGCGACGGCTGTGGACACTGTTTTCTAAAGGAAAATCACCCTTGAAATGTGCCATTTTGAGGCTATTTCTGTTGAAAATAGAGAAATGCTTCACATTAATGACGTCATATTTGCAGAATAGTAAACCTTCATGCCATATTCTTTCCTGATTTATCAGAGTCATTTATTTAACTAACATTTAAGCCAGTTTCAAAACTTTTTGATGTCATTACATTTTAGGGCGCAATAAAGCTAAAACCATACCCTCTTCTTAGAAGAATTCCAAATGAGGTGAAAACAGAAGAAGTGAGGGACTTTTTAAATATATATAGTAGATATACGATATCATATCAAATCAGCACCTACTGATACTGCAATATTCGTTTATTAACAAATTTACATAAGTTTTATATGGCATGTAAAATTTACATCAATTACATAATTTTAAATGAATTAGCTTTTATTATTAGACAGTTTGAAAAAGTAAGAAAATAAAATAGCTTTGTTATTTAAATTTTTATTTTACTATCAGTTTAAAATGAATAACTACCTTATTTTTTATGTAGTTTAAATTTATAATGTGTAGAAAAGTCATGCATTCTGAAGTTCAACTTTCAAGAGAATATAGTCTTTAAAAGATACATTTACATGCAAAAAGAAAGAAATTAAGACTATGGCCATTTGTGTCTTGGTAACAAAATGACTCTTGAATTGAAAAAAAAAATTTAGTTTGAGAAAACGCTAACTTTCACTTGTCATGGTACGTGAGTATCTTTAAAAAACTGAAGCAAAGTTACTGAAAAGTAATCACAGTGTATTTATTCTGAGTTCTACTGGGCAACCTGTACAAGTTACAATATAAGCTTTAAGTATGCATGTGGCAATGTTATCTTTATTTGCCCAATTACTTCATTGTAATGAACACAGTAATAAGGTGGTAATCATAACTTAACAATGTCAACTTTGATTTTACAATAAAATTTGATACAATATTCCTGCATAAATTATTTTTTGAGCACAAGTATCCAATTTAGTCATTACTTCTCAATTAATATTTGACAAAAACAAAAAGAAAGGCACTAGAGAGGGCACAACGCGAGCATTAGACAGAGCCTCCAGTACTGCTGTCTGTATGTACTTAATAGTTCTCCTAACCTCACTCAGAGCACTGTCAATACAGGAAAGACAGTAGAGAGGGTACAACAGGGACATTAGACAGAGCCTCCAATACTGCTCTCTGTATGTCCTTAACAGTTCTCCCTGTCACACTCAGGGCACTGTAAATACAGAAATACAGTAAAGAGGGTACAACAGGGACATTAGACAGAGCCTGAAGTATTGTTGTCTGTATGTCCTTAACAGTTCTCCTTACCACACTTAGGGCACTGTAAATACAGAAAGACAGTAGAGAGGGTACAACAGAGACATTAGACAGAGCCTCCAGTACTGATGTCTGTACGTCCTTAACAGTTCTCCTAACCACACTTAGGGCACTGTAAATACAGAAAGACAGTAGAGAGGGTACAACAGGGACATTAGACAGAGCCCCCAGTACTGCTGTCTGTATGTCCTTAACAGTTCTCCTAACCACACTCAGGGCACTGTAAATACAGAAAGACAGTAGAGAGGGTACAACAGGGGCATTAGACAGAGCCTCCAGTACTGCTGTCTGTAAGTCCTGAACAGTTCTCCTAACTACACTCAGGGCTCTGTAAATACAGAAAGACAGTAGAGAGGGTACAACAGGGGCATTAGACAGAGCCTCCAGTACTACTGTCTGTATGTCCTTAACAGTTCTCCTAACTACACTCAGGGCACTTTAAATACAGAAGGACATTATAGAGGGTACAACAGGGGCATTAGACAGAGCCTCCAGTACTGTTGTCTGTATGTCCTTAACAGTTCCCCTAACTACACTCAGGGCACTGTAAATACAGAAAGACAGTACAGAGGGTACAACAGGGACATTAGACAGAGCCTCCAGTACTGCTGTCTGTATGTCCTTAACAGTTCTCCTAACCACACTTAGGGCACTGTAAATACAGAAAGACAGTAGAGAGGGTTCAACAGGGACATTAGACAGAGCCTCCAGTACTGTTGTCTGTATGTCCTTAACAGTTCTCCCTGTCACATGGTATTAACATCACTCTTGTATTCTTTGAAATTTTCCATTTTTAAAATTTTCAATTTAATTCCAACACTTTAAATGACATGTATTTACAAGGGGAAAAGGGGGGGTGGGTAAAAATCTTTGCATTTCAATGTCAATTTTATTACGGCAAGAAAAGAAGGATAACTCTAGATTACAATGGTGAGATCACATTACAATCAAGATAATACAGATAGAGCAGGAAGTCTAAATGATAAAATGAACTTTAAACCAAAGGAGGAGACAGATTACATGTAACAAAAATACAAGGTTTGTATGTTTATTTTTTAATGCAAAACAAAGATCTAATGAAAAAAGTACCTGTATTCAAAAGCTGATGTTGGCTGGTAGTAAAAAAATTCCCATGATAAACTAAGCTAGATTGTATTTCTAGGTCATATTTCAGGGCATCCCATAAATATAAAAGCAAATGCACAGCTTTTGTAATTATTAACAAAAACTCTCAGTTGTTTTTCTGAAAACAAAAATATTTGTTCAACAAACTACACGTTTTCTGACAAAAGGAAAAATATAATGGAAATAAAAAAATTTCAAATAGAAACCCTATAATTTCTCAGATGTTTACATTTCCTGCAAGTAACATTTAAGATTTGAAAATGTGACTTCTGTCAGATTTGTATGTAGAACTTGAAAAACATATTAATAGCAACAATAATAATTAAAAAAAAAACCATTTCTTCTCAGAGAAGTCCAAAAATGGACCCCCGCACCAGTGCTCAAGATGTACTACGATGTAACCTTTGTGAGACTGCTGTAGTACAGATGCACTGTGACACATGCCTTGTAAACCTGTGTAAGGCCTGTGTAGGAGAACACATTTCTGATGAATCCAAAGATCACAAAGTCGTCAAATTTCAGTCCAGGAAATCTACTCTTCTTAACCCTCAGTGTACATTGCATGACAAAAAACGCTGTGAAATGTATTGTGAACAATGTGACATTCCAATATGTATTGCCTGTATTGTCTCTAAAAATCATTCAAGTCATAACATTCTTGAAACATTTGCGATTTACAATACAAAGAAAGGTGAAATTGAAAAAGAAAATGAAGAAATGAAAAAGAGCATCTATCCAACCTACCAAGACATCGCCTCGGATGTGGAAAGGAGAATTAGTCAGTTGGATAAGGGATATGACTGTATCTCAACAGCAATTACAAAACATGGAGAGGAATGGCACAGAAAAATTGATAAACTTGTCACGAAACTTAAAACAGAAGTAGACAACATGAGAGCTATACACAAAGCTGCCTTGGAGAAACACAGAGCTGAAATGAATCAGAGAATTTCAGAAATCGATGATGAAATCAGAAAATTGGCCAAGCTTCTGGAGTCAAAAAATATTTCTCTATTTATGCATTATAAAAACATAATTACTAAAGTCAGGAAGTTTCCACTCAAATTTGATGTACCATTTCCAGTTTTTACTCCACTGAAATTTCAGGAAGAACTATTTCAGGACCTTTTTGGGAAACTATCATCTCTATCCCTTACAGATGAACATGGCTCTAACAGCAGGCTAAAACAGATATCACCAGAAACTCGATCCTCCCCCCAAGTCAAGAAGTTACTTGATGAACCAGAGACTGTCACCACCATAGACACTGGATACAAATACCTAAGAAGCATGGTCTGTTTGAGTGATGAACAAGTCTGGACAGCGGGAAATAGCAACAGCATGAAACTCTTCAGTATCGGTCAAGGTACACTACTGAAGTCAATAACCACTAGGTCTGAGAAATTGCCTTGGGATATAGCAGTGACAAAAAGTGGGGAGTTAATTTATACTGATGAACAAGACAAATCTGTGAATATTGTGAAGAACGTAAAGATAAAAGAAGTTATCAAACTTCAAAACTGGACACCTTTGAGTGTCTGTAGCACTTCCTCTGGTGATCTTCTGGTAATCATGTATAATAATGACAACCTGAAATCAAAAGTTGTCCGTTATTCTGGCTCCTCAGAGAAACAGACCATTCAATCTGATGATAAAGGTCATCTTCTCTATTCAGCCTCATCATGTTCTAAATACATCGCAGAGAACAACAATCTAAATATCTGTGTGTCTGATTATTTTGCTAAGGAAGTAGTAGTGGTTAATCAGGCAGGAAAACTGAGGTTTAGATACACTGGGCATACTTCTGCTCAGGGTAAAAAACAGTTCAGTCCATATGGAGTCACCACAGACAGTCAAAGTCAAATACTGACAGCTGATTGCGACAATAACTGTGTTCACATTATAGACCAGGATGGAAAGATTCTCTGTTACATATACTGTGGTTTAAATGAACCTATTGGACTGTACACTGATATAAATGATAACTTATTTGTTGCTCTGGAGAAAAAGAGTCAAGTAAGAAAAATTAAATATCTTCACTAAAATTAGGTGGGAGTACTTTAAAAAATGATGTAAATAATGGAAGCATATTCATATTACACCAGCCTCTTTCTAAGTTGTTAATGGGGAGTCTGTAGAGAATAAAAACACGAATCTGTCCCTGAAAGTTATCCATGTACTAGTAAAAATGTTATATTTGTGAGTGATATCAGCCATGTGTGAAAAAATAAAATAAGTTAGTTCACGTAGTACATGTACTCTACATATTCCCTGTTTTCAAAGATATCCTTTTTGAATTTGTTTGTTTACAAGTTCTGTGTATGCCACTGCAGTTTTTAATCACTGCACATATATCATCATTTGATATTCATATTTTACCTGACATCATCTTCTTTCTCGGCCTCTTTGTCTTTTTTCCATCTCATTAAATTAGATAAATTCTTACATATCAATAAACGAAATGTACATTGTTATTAGATTTAACTAAACAGTGTAATATACATAATGATTGTGCTTCATATTTGCAATTTGCTATTTAATGTCATGTAATTACATGTATGTACATATAGTTAATTTGTCCAACTTCTTCACAGTCAAACTTTTCAGAACCTAGTTACTATGTTATCCAAAAATGATTGATTGATTGATTGTATATTGTTTAACGTCCCTCTCGAGAATTTTTCACGCATATGGAGACGCCACCATTTGCCGGTGGAGAGCTGCAAATTTTGTCCTTTACTCGGCACTCAGGGCCATTGAGCAGGGAGGGATCTTTTTCGTGCCAGCACCTACTGCGACACGGTCTCATCCGAAGGACCGGTCTCCACGTCCAGCAGTGGGATTCGAACCCGCGACGTAAGGATTGACTCCTTACTTCGCGACTCTAGAGCAGACGCTCTAACCACTGCGCCACGCGGGAGACTAATCCAAAAATGAAGATCATTGTTTAAATAGACTATTAAAATGTAGCATTGAACTTGTTTTATACAGCTATTATATTCATATTTATACATATTATTACATTTGCTGAAAAAATACTTCATATTTGCGAAATTATTTATCATCAATGATTTATTTTTGTCTGTGTCCCTAAATAAAAAAGAACTATTATGGAATGATGTTTGTCTTTTCTATAAAAATCACATACCAGACTAGTTATTTTTGTCATCTTTATGGTGTAGACATGAGAACATGGTAAAAAAAAAAAACAAATTCATGCTAACACCGTTCAACAAAATTTAAAATTGATGCACTAAATTATGTATCTTAGTGTAGTCTACTTGTGTGCCAAGTTAAATTGAAATCAGATCAAATTGTAGGAAGAGTAGCATTTAAAGGAATTTCAGAGAAATTTCTCTTTTAGTAACCATGGCAAACTGTCATCGAAATCCAAAATTGATAAACTAAATTATGCATTTTAGTGAAGTGAACTAATGTGTCAAGTTGTATTGAAAGCAGACCAAAACTGTAGGAGGAGTAATGATTTAAAGGAATTTCACAGAAATTTCTATGTTTAGTAACCATGGCAACACCGCTCAACAAAATCAAAAACCTATGCACAACATTATGTATCTTAGTGTAGTCTACTTGTATGCCCAGTTATATTGAAATCAAATCGAAGTTGTAGGAGGAGTAGTGATTTAAAGGAATTTCACAGAAATTTCTATTTTTAGTAACCATGGTTACATCGTTCATCAAAATCAAAAACTGATGTACAAAATTATGCATCTTTAGTCTTTTTGTAAGCCAAGTTATATTGAATTCAGACCCATATTGTTGGAGGAGTAGCGTTTTAAAGGAATTACACAGAAAGTTCTATTTTTAGTAGCCATGGCAACATTGATCATCAAAATCAAAAACCAATAAAGTGAATTATGTATCTTAGTAGAGTCTACTTGTGTGCCAAGTCACATTGAAATCAGATCAAAACTGTAGAAGTAGCATTTTAAAGGAATTTCACAGAAATTTCTATTTTTAGTAACAAACTAACACACCGTTCATAGAAATCAAAAATCGATGCACTAAATTATGTATTTTAAAGTAGTCTATGTGTGTGCCAAGTTATATTGAAATCAGACTAAAACTGCAGAAGGAGTAACATTTGAAAAAGTGTTTATAGACAGACAGCCAGCTACACAGATTGACGATGGACACCTTACTATCGCATTTAAGCTCTTCTGGTCTCTGACCAGTAAAAATTGTAGATTAGAATTTTGTAAACAGTTAAAAAAATAATTAAATATTTTTTAGACAAGAGGAAGAAAACGTACACATATATTTGTCATCAAAAATTCTAAATAATTTAATTTTATTTGTATTCTCGCCTCTCATTGGTTGATTTCCAAAAAGGAACGCATAACATTTTGTATAATCTGGTTTGGTATGGGGACACACCCCCTTGACGACCAGGTTAATCATCATATCCATGCAATCCCCTCATTTCCAGTCCTCGGAATCCATGGAAAATTCCAGATTTAATAAATGTACCTTCAATTATAAACAGTTACTCATTCTTACCTCATGTAAACAAACATCATGGCTGCTAGATCAATGTATCATTTATTACCTCCCCTCGCTTCAAATCACTTCCGTTACTACGGTAAATTTGAACTTATAAAAAGCAACACAATATTTTACATCAAAAGTTGTTTAATTGTTTTAAAATTAAATTATAAGGAATGACTTTAATTCTTGGCCATATTATCGAGTATAATCTGGTTTGGGTCAGTTTACGCTTTTTTATAATCCGCTTCGCGGATTATAAAGCGTAAACTGACCCAAACCAGATTATACTCGATAATATGGCCAAGAATTAGAGTCATTCCTTAAATAATGCAATCTTCAATAAATGATTATTAGCATACATCTTTTTACATACCTTGTATACGTAGCTTTGCTTATTTTAAATATGTTTAACGAAGTATAATGAAGATTGATTTGTCCAAGAATTTAATTTCCAAACAACTCTCCTATAAAGTCACAGAATACAAAGTCAATCAACATGATCGATGGTCCACAGAGATACGAGATTTCATCATATTTTTTATAATTTAAAAAAAAAAAATAAACTGACAAATAATGCATGAAATGCTAAACTTTACATAATGTATATATACTGTATATCATGTAATGGTATTTACATATATCTTGTACTCTACAATGTTTTCTATTTTAAAATCTTTTAGTTCCAGTGTTTTAAATATGTATGGGGGTGGGGTTTCAATGTCAATCTTATAACAGCAAGAAAAGAATGATAACTGTAATTTACAATGGTGAAGTCACATGACCGTAGATACAGGTAGACCAGGAAGTTTAAATGTACAAATAAATTTTCAACCAATGGAGGAGACAATTTAAAATAGAACCTCCATACATACACCAGGTTAGTATATTTATATTCTAATGAAAATTGAATATCTAATAAAAATGTATTCAAAACCTGTTTTTGGTATGTAGTAGGGAAATAATCCCCTTAAATGATAAAATCAGACTACGTCGTATTTCTAGGTCATATTTGAGGACATTCCTTGAATAACAAATATATCAAAATGCATAACTTTTGTAACTATTGACTAAAGTCTTTCAGCTCTTTACATAGGCGTCGGAAGCAAATTGAAAGGGGGGGGCTAAATGAAAGTGGGGGAGGGGGGCTTAACCAACAAAAACAGGTAAACCCCAATTTTCAATGCATAGAAAATGTCTATCTTTGCAGGTAAAGTGGGGGGCTAAGCCCCCTAGCCCCCCCCCCCCCTGGTTCCGACGCCTGTGCTTTATCTTAAAAAGAACTGCTTGTTTAACACAGACTACAAGTATGCTGACAAAAGGAAAGAAAAATAATGGCAATTAGAATTCAAAATCCTATTATTATTACATGTAATTTCTCAGATCTTTATATTTCTTGCAAATGACAATTTAGATATGCCTGTGTGATAATGTTCACTAGCCATTTAATAGCTAGGTAAAACATGAATAAATCTTGAATTTCAGCAATAAAAAAAAGTAAGAAAAACTTAATTTTTTCAGAAAAGTCCAAAAATGGCCCCCCGCGCGAGTGTTCAAGATGTACTGCGATGTAACCTGTGTGAGACTGCTATAGTACAGATGCACTGTGACACATGCCTTGTAAACCTGTGTAAGGCCTGTGTAGAAGAACACATTTCTGATGAGTCCAAAGATCACAAAGTCGTCGAATTTCAGTCCAGGAAATCTACTCTCTTTAACCTTCAGTGTACATTGCATGACAAAAAACGCTGTGAAATGTATTGTGAACAATGTGACATTCCTATATGTAGTGCCTGCATTGTCTCTAAAAATCATTCAGGTCATAACATTGTTGAAATATTTGCAATTTACAGTACAAAGAAAATGGAGATTGAAAGAGAAATTGAAGAAATGAGAAAGAGCATCTATCCAACTTACCAAGACATTTTCTTAAATGTGGAGAAGACAATTAGTCAGTTAGATATGGGATATGATGGTATCTTAACAGCCATTACAAAACATGGTGAGGAATGGCACAGACA
Organism: Saccostrea glomerata; assembly: GCA_003671525.1. NCBI lineage: Eukaryota > Metazoa > Mollusca > Bivalvia > Ostreida > Ostreidae > Saccostrea > Saccostrea glomerata. The sequence continues at coordinate 252,549 of PRKT01000036.1, read as the reverse complement.
AATTGATAAACTTGTCAAGAAACTTAAAACAGAAGTAGACAACATGAGAGCTATACACAAAGCTGCCTTGGAGAAACACAGAGCTGAAATAAATCAGAGAATTTCAGACATTGATGCTGAAATTACAAAATTAGCCAAGCTTCTGGAGTCAAATGATATGTCTCTATTTACTCATCACAAAAACACAGTTACAAAATTCAGGAAACTCCCACCCAAAGTTGATGCATCTTTTCCAAATTTTACTCCAATGACATTTCAAGAAGAACAGTTCCATAAACTTTTTGGGAAACTCTCCACTCTATCTCTTACTTCAGATGAACATGGCTACAACAGCAAGCTAAAACAGACATCACCAGAAGCTGGATCTTCTCCTCCAGTCAATGAGTTACTTGATGAACCTGAGACCGTCACCACCATACATACTGGGTATGAATGCACTGGAAGTGTGGCTTGTCTGAGTGGTGAACAAATCTGGACAGCAGTCATTGGCAACATAATGAAACTCTTCAGCATCAATCAAGGTACACTGTTTCAGTCAATTACACTAAGTCTGGAAACATGCCTCGTGATATGGCAGTGACAAAAAACGGAGAGTTAGTTTATTCTGATGAATATGACAAGTCTGTTAACTTTGTATAGAAGAAAAAGATAAAAGTGGTGATTAAATTACAGAACTGGAAACCTTTAAGTTTCTGCATCACTTCCTCTGGTGACCTTCTTGCTACCATGTATAGTGATGATTCTGGGAAATCAAAAGTTGTCCGTTACTCTGGCTCCACAGAGAAACAAACTATTCAGTCTGATGATGAAGGTAAACCTCTATATTCAGCTTCCGGATGTACTAAATTAATCAGTGAGAACAAGAACCTGGATATCTGTGTGTCTGATTGGTGGGCTAAAGCAGTAGTTGTAGTTAATCAGGCTGGAAAACTGAGGTTTAGATACACTCGGCATACTTCTGCTCAAAATGAAATGCAATCCAGTCCCTATGGAATCACCACAGACAGAGTCACATCCTGACTGCTGATTGTGAAAATCACCGTGTTCACATCATAGACCAGGACGGACAGTTTCTCCGTTACATATACTGTGGTTTAAATGAACCTATTGGACTTTGCACTGATAAAAATGATAACTTATTTGTTGTTCAAAATGGAAAGAGTCAGATAAAGAAAATAAAATATCTACACTAAAATCGAATTAAGAGTACTTTATAGAATTATATGCATTCAAATAATGGACATTTCATAAAGACGTTTTATGGCAGCCTTTCCCTATTTTGTTTATGGTTTCTGTCAAATCACATATTTTCGTTGGGTCATTTTCGAGGTTGAGAAAAAAGTATTGATGTGTGGGAATTTGATTTCGTGGTCGGAGAAGTGTTGAAAAATAAGGATTTTTTTTCATTTCGTGGTGGTCATGAATTCACGGGTCTTTCCATACCTCGAAAACAACGAAAATTAAACCCCCACGAATATAAGTGATTTCACAGTAGTCTGTACGGAACAAAAACAGTCATCTTTCCCTGAGATTGATTCATGTAGCAAAAAAGATATTATTTGTGACGGATCTAAGCGATATGTAAAAAAATAAAACGGAAAATTCAAAATATATAGTACAGTCACCATAGTCTCTGTGTTTAAATGAATCATGTTCGGATTTTTTTCCTTTTTCAGGTATATGTTTGTCACTAATCTTTTTTAATTTTAATCGCTGCACACCCATATTAATAATTACACAATATTGTGTATAAATTCAACTATTTAATATAGTTGATGTGTCAAAAATCATCTTTGATAGGAGTAAATGCTTTTTAAAATAATTAATTAATGTATTCTGTATTATAAAAATTACCTACATGCCTTATAAAAACAATATTAGATTCCCAACATTAATAGACCCAAGGGTTATGATTTTAACAATTTTAGAATCTACACTATCTCTGAATCCTTCAACATAAGTGTTAGCTTACCTATCGGATTTGGAGGAGGCCATGATGTGGGAGTAATCCATGCACCCCCTTTTTTGTATTTAAAATATACGATTTAATAAAAAAAATTGTGTGATTGGTGTGACTGTGGGCCCCTACACTGACCCCAAACTCTTTTGCCCCCCTCTTTTCAAGAATACTGGAACCGACATTGCTTCCAGGGGCTTCGCCCCCTGATCGAGTCCCACCAGGACTTCACACTGGACAGCCCTCAAATCCCCTTCCACTTGAGCATCCACATCAAAAGAACCATGGCTTTGCCCAATTTAATATATGCACAGATCTGGCCAATATTTTCTAATTTTACAACAAAAAGCGCAATATACAGACGAGTGCTAGTTTGTCCAACCTGAAACTAAGAAGCATATTTTCATATGAAATTAATTGATCAGGTCACAAAAAATATCACTCGCATGCTTTCAGAATTGGATTTGTCAGTATGATACAGCCAAAATATCTCAAATATGCTCTTTGAAATGAAAGACCAATGATTTTGAAAATATAACTAAGGGATGAAAATGAAACAATAAAGACAATTCTTAAGGGTTGTTTATACATATATCTATGGCAATCTAAACTGGCTGCTTTTCATGTTCTATAGGTATGATGACAAAAATACAGGTTCATTGTAAGCAAGAAATTTTTACACTTCTATTTTCATTTTGACAAATTGAGATTACTGTACAATACCAGTAAAATAGACACCTTCTTCAGTGCCTTGTTTATTCACCAAACATACGTTATTTGCAGAATGGGAGAAACAGGTTTGCAAGTACTGCATCTCTTGTAAATTAAAATAAAGAAATGAGAGTTTGAGAAAACTTGCGATAGTTATGGAACCTATAAATCTTTAAATTAATAAACATATAAGGCAAACTCGCAATCTACGTTTATTCAAAAGTTTAACTCCTCATTCTTTACAGTAGAAAATATATGTTTTGTTAACAAGTTGGTAATAATGTTATTTCTGTCCATATCAGTAATTCATAGGTATGACCACAACTCTAAGGTAGATATCATCACTTCTCAACAATGTCAATATAAGACTTCACATCAAGATTTGATATAAACTTCATTGATTATTTCATTTATTTGAGATCTCTTATTTCCTGTTCACCAGCTGTATCAAAGTCTCTAATGACTCGATTCATCTATAAAAGCTAAAACAAATAAAGTCATCACAGCTGAAAGAAGGATATGGAGATAACGAACAGTATTCAATCTCAAAGTCCATAAAACAATACAAAATAAGAGCAGAGCAAACACGAACCCCCGAAACAACAGAGGTGGGCTCAGGTGCCATGGAGGAGTGAGCATCCCCTGCCGACCGGTCACACCCGCCGTGTGCTCCTTGTCATGATCAGGAAACAACGGAAAAAATCCGTTGTCAATTCATTGTATAAATAATGGACTAACAATTGGTATGAAAAACGTCAGTCAGCATTTGAATCAATGATAAAGAGTATTTTCTGATAAGGTCATTGTATAGACCATAGAACTTACGAAATGATGACTTTAAACGAAACTGCTAATATTCTTGTTTCATCGACTTGCTTGTCAATAATTTACCTCGTTTCAGAAATTGTTCATACGTAGAGCATGCTCTTGCGTAACGAATAAACTGAGATATATATACTCCGTATGCAGGTGATGAAGGTATATTCCTGCATAAGTAAGGGAAGTTGACGATAGAAAAGTTAAATGAACTCAAGGGTATAAGCTCATTTCATTTCAACACAGCAGACACAAATTCTCTGACAAATATAAATAACTCCATTTCGGGTGAAGACATGAGTGCTGTCTGGGATATGGATCGGCCCAGTGAGTTGGGGGTGGTGGCCCCCTTACAGTAGGACTGGCCTGCCTGTGGGTGGAGCCTGGGGAGGGAGAAGTAGGGACCCCTTGCATTATTTTTATTTTGAGGTTTCATTTTTAGGAAAACATAAAATAAAACACATTCTTTTCTTTAAACAAATACAAAACCTGAAGGTTATAGCTGTACCTCAATTTATTGTTCTACATGTATTTGTTAAATTATCCACCATTTCTGTGCCCAGCTCTCTTTTCAGTAACTGTTTGTCTGTCTGTGCCAGGCCTGGGTCTCTCAGGAGCCTCATGGCTTGTGACATTACAATGTATAAAGCATTCTCCATCACAAACATGATCAAGGACCTATAAATGGTCAGTTTTACAAATTCTAAAACAAATAACTTTTTAAAACGTATTTTTCACCAAGAAAGAGTTTTCAAACCAAAGACAGTAACACAGATTATTAGAATTGATAAGTTAAATCTTACTTTGGAAAGACATCAAATAAGCTGGTATCTGAGGAGGAATGTGGAGAATGGCCTGGTATAACTTCATGCTTAAAGAGAGAAAAATAAAAATGTAAATATAAACCCCTAGACATATTTTTTAAAATTTAATAATGGTGTGTTTTTGCTTGACAGGCGCCATTCTTTGGTCATCAATAATTCTAAACATTGCAATATCTAATAAATGATAATCAATATCAAATTTGTTCCTTAAAAAGTTCTGGATAAATGTAGTCTTCTTTATAATGTGGGTAGAGACATTACATAACTTCTAGTTAAGCATCCTCTACAACAACAAATTAAAATCCAGTTAATTAGACCTTACCTTTGTTATCAGTCTAACACAAACACATCTCTCACACAAGATGTCAGGGTTCCAAAGGATGAATGACATGCCTGGTCAATAGATGGCGCTGTAAAGGCCACAGCTAAGAATGGCTGGTGCTCTGTATAATTCATATTCTTGGTAAATCAAAACAAATTATACAGGATGTTTCAACAAACATGTCCCGACTTTTGATGTCTACAGTTTTGCACAATAATAAAATATTTATAAATAATAACTATAGCTTAAAGCCCACTTTCGTGCAATATCATCATAATATAAACAATATAAAATAAAGTCATTACATTTTTTCACGTGAAGTTTTGGTTACATTTAGAAAAATTAGTTTTTCAGTCTTTTTTTTCTCTAGAAATGGATCTATGGATTTTCATAAACTAAACAATACAAACAGAAAATTTCCGAGATCACCAATATTAGTGCTTAAGTTTTGGATAAAAAGTACTCCCATGAAAACCATCTTTCTACGAAACAGACTTTTCACTAAAAGTGTCCAAATATATGTCATAAAGGACTTCAGACACAAAATAAGGATGCTGACTGAAAATATTGTGACTTATTAGAACACATAAAAATGATGTTAAATTAAAAACTGCTGCTGACGTTCAATCTAAATTGATTCAGAATTACTTCAACTTTGATATTGATAAAATTGTTTGGTTATGTGGTTTTCATTTTTGCAAAAAAATTCTTTCGTGTATACTGCTTAACTTGATATTGAAACCACAAAGTCGGGACATGTTTGCTGAAACACCCTGTATATCTTAAAACATGCTTAAATATTACTGGTGTATATTTTTAACTATATGTGAATACATGTATACCGTACATGTACATGTATGTGTTATCTTTAGAATAAATATATGATCGTTTTCCCTAAAGATAAAGAAATTCCACTTGATCTTATTATACAGCTTAATAGTTTCTTACCCTTTCATACAAAATTTCGCAAAGTTCAGGAGTAAAATATCTCAACATGGCAAATGCTCGTCCTAGTATTTCTTACATTCTGAAAAAAAATAATATCAACGTTTTCAATTACTTGCCATTACAAGGGGGGTTATAGCTTACACTGGCAATTTCGTTACAGCTAGAAAAGAAGGACAACTCTACAATACAACTCTACAATACTATGGTGAAATCACATGACCATTAGCTTGGTAACTACAGGTAGACAAGGAAGTTTAACAGATACAAATAATTTTAAGGAGACATCTTTTATGTAATACTGATTCCAGGTTTGTATGTTTATTTTTAAATAAAAATATTATAAATTCAAAAGATGCTGTTGGATCGTACATGTAGTAGAAAGTTCAAACAGTTTTAAAAAATTCACGATAAAATCAGGCTAGGTCTTTTAAGAATTTGCCAAAGGTCAAGATGTGCAAAAATTTATCTATAGTACAAATCTATGACATGTAAAAGTTAAAGCTTTCACAATTTATAAATATATCATTGATTAACAGATGTAAAGTATCACTTGAAAACAAATACATAAAAGAATATTTTTGGAGAAAAAATATCTCAAAAAGTTTACATATTTTTAAAAAATACACCTGCTTAATTGTGTATTTTTTGTGAAAACCATAATTGCAAAAATTATATATGTTTATCAATAAAGGAACGTTGGACGTGAATGGTCTCTGAAGCTGTTATTGAAAGCAGGGCGTGTATAAAGACAAGACCCTATTCAAGGTATCACACCGGTAATTGTTTTCACTATATAATTCTATATAGAATAAAAAATCGTTAAAAATCGGGTATTTGTTTACATGAAAAAATATTTAGCAGGAGGTGTTAAACACATTACCTGTCACATTAGCTGACACCAAAAAACACGGTACCCACACGGCATTTTCGGACTTTTTCCATCTGCAAACACTGTTACCCTCAAATCCACGTGTTTTCACTGTGTTTATAAACACCTCGAGTGCACTACAGGAAGTAGCCTCCTATGCCATGAAAAAAAATAGTTCCTGTCAAAACCCTTTATTTATTCACAAAGTACATAAAATTTACTAGGCACAGGTACCAAAGTTGTAAAAATGGCATGGAAGAAAATAGAAAAACGTCTCAAAAGGAAAGAAAAAATATTTTATACATATGGACCTACATTTGACAAGTTCATTTTGATTGGTCAATTACCGGTGTGATACCTTGAATATAGAATCCGCCATTTGCAATGTACTTTCGGTTTCAAATCTTAGGATTTAGGCAAAATAAACAGGGAAAACAACTTTCCAGAGTTTATTATAGTCCAATTTGCCCATCAACAATAAACAAATAGAGTTTCAGCGATTAGTTAGCTTAAAGTATTGAATAAATTAGGTGAATTTTATTCTAAATATAACCATTGTAAAAAGAATTTACTCTATAAATATTTTTTGAGCAATTGATATCAAGTGATACTTTTTAACTGCTAATCAATGAAATATTTTAAAAACTACAAAAGTTCTCACTTTAATGTACACCACAGTTTTGTAGTTATCGTAATTATTAAATAAAAATTTTTTGCACATGCTGAACTTCAGCAAAACTTTAAGTACATTTCCTTGAATATCAACATATGCACAGAATTGAAATTATTACCAAAACCAATGAAGCTAAAAATAATTGTTGCACACGTACTTCATGTTTTCTGACAAAACCCCCATTTCGCAAGTTGGGGATTATGGAGGCAGCCGAGCGTTTGATTAAATGAAACTAACATAAGGATAACTGAAATGTAAAAGACTACTTGGATTGTCACGTAGTAGTAATTCTGTGTCAAATGTAACTTCATTGCCGTTTCACTGATTTAGTGTTACTTGGCTAGATACGATACGTAAAGTATAAAATGATTTAAAGATACTTTCTAAACCTCGAAATAAAACATAATCGATAAGAAGTTTCATTTTTATTTCATTGAAAGAATTACACATACTTATATAACATTAAAAGAAAAGACGTGAATATTTACTCGCGGCGTTTGGCGCAAAATTATAAAAAGTGAGCCGCCTTTTATAATTCTAAGAGAAATGTACTGATGTAGAAGTATAAACAAGTACTTAGCAAATATGAAACGTAATGGATAGCTTGTTGGATTTTCACGCTGGTCACCCAGGTTCAATCATCCGTTTGTCAATTTTTTTTATCAACTTTTCAGTTCGATTTTAGGGGGTTATTTTCCAGAATAGGACGGAAGACCTCTTATTATATTAACTTATTCTAAAACTTTTTGTCTATAATTTTTTGATCAGGGAAAAGATCAAAATTTTAGGTAGAAAAATTGAGTTTCCTTTTACTTTGCTAAAGGCCTAGTACACAATGCAGTATCTGTCACCCAGTTGTTACTTTTACAGTTGGCCTGTTTATCTGTGAAACTTCTCATGCTGTGATGGCGAAGGCTAATAAAGACAAGGATTTAATGGTAGCGGCCATAGACTTTGGCACAACCTACTCTGGGTATGCTTTTGGAATGACCAGGGAATTAACCGAGGATCCACCAAAAGTATATTGCCCTACCTGGCTCGCTGCATATGGTGGGCTTATTTCTTACAAGACATCTACAACAGTGCTGTTAAATGAGGACAGAGAACTTGTAGCCTTTGGATTTGATGCAGAGGAGGAGTATACACATCGAGCTTATGAAGATGCACATATGGATCACTACTATTTTCACAGATTTAAAATGATGCTGTATGAGAAGATCAGAACAACAGTAGGTATTGGGCTGAATATTTTTTAAATTAATTTTTCAAAACCTTGAGAAGATATTTTGAATATGAAAACTCAGAAAAATGGAAACCCTCTTGTCTTCAGTTTAATATATTTTTCAAATTTTGTAAGTTAATAATAACTCCTGTCTTATTACTTATTTGTTAAGATATATTTGTAAAGTAAAAATGTGAATAAATAAATAAAATCCACCTCTTTACATATTTAGTCTAATTTTTTTTCTAGTTAATGTTAAGTATTAGTATGCTCCATTTTTAAAACATTTTTAAAACTTGTCTAATTCAAGCAAATATTTGTCTATTAATCGTTTTAAAATAAAATTAAAATGTGAATACTAGTATCCAAAATATTAGAATTTCACGATACCCATATATTTTCTCCTATTCAATTACAGAGGCTTACTTTGAATGAAACTGTTCAAGACATCCGTGGTAAAGAACTACCTGCCATAGAAGTCTTCTCTCATGTTATTAGGTTTATGAAAGAGCATCTCGTTGAAAGCCTTAAGCAAAAGGGAACATCCATTGTACAAGAAGAAATTTTCTGGGTCTTGACAGTTCCCGCCATTTGGGATGATCCTGCAAAACAATTCATGAGAACAGCAGCGGAAATGGTGAATATACAGAGGGATTTTAATTTTTTTTTTTATTTGTACGAGTTCTAATAAACTCTACAAATTTATCATGTAATTGTTGTGAAACCTTATTTTTCGCATGTATTTTAACTTAATATAGGCCGGATTAGACGGTTCCAAATTAACTATTGCTCTGGAACCGGAGGCAGCCTCAATTTGGTGTACACATTTACCAGTGGAAAAACTCCATGGTTCTGAAGGAGAGATCAGCACTTTTCAAGAAGGAAGCAAATATCTTGTTCTTGATGCTGGAGGTAACCTTTTTGATATTTGTAGTTCAATTTTGAACGTGATACAAAGTGATCTTCCCTTTAATTAAAAAGGAATGTCTATGTTAATATTTAAATTTATGAATTAAGAAAAGAGGATTCATATCTAAACACTAGTTTGTGAAATTACTTTTTCAGATTTTATTCCTGGCCAATTTACATGTAAATAGATTTATCAACGTACCTGAATTGATGATATGACTAAATTACAATAAATAGTAAAGCGACTCTTCACTAACAAAACATTATCTTTAAAGGTACATGGACTCAGATTTGAAGTTAATATTTTCTGTATAATATTACGCCATATATATATTATAGCATTTCAAACAGAAATGAATTAAAAATTTTATTTCATTTAAAGCTTATTGAAACTAATTTTTTGGCGGGTTTGATTGACACATCCTTGCACTTTAACAAATTTTAACTTTATTCTTAATACTTAGAGGAAGTGGCAATCTTGCTGTGTTTAAATGAGAAATATTAAAACTTTAATCCAGAAAAATAATTTTATTCAGAGTAGAAATGTTAGAAAGCAAAACTCCTTCACAAGTATCGTCATTCCGAGCTAAGTGTTGTGTACAGAGTTTAGCAAATTGATCACACCTCTTAAACGTACACAAGTTTTGTAAACAGGCCACGAGCTCTGTTATTGTTGATGTTTACGATTCACTGGGTGCGTTCAATTGTTAAAATCTCCTCACCACAACTGCAAGGACTGACAATATACTGTGTGTATGTTTTGCTTTAGGATATTTCTACTCTGAATTTTCTGGACTAAAGTTTTCATATTTTTTATTTATACACAAGATATATTACCACTTTTCTAAAGTATTCAGAATTAAAAAAAATTGTGAAAGTGCAAGGATTTTTCAATCAAACGCGCCAAAAAATTTGAAGTTTTAATAACCTTTAACTGAAGTAAAAAGTTAATTTATTTTTGCGTGAAATTCTATTAAAATATGAAATAAAGTTTAAGATAAAGTCGTAATATTATGCAGAAAATATTAACTTCAAATCTGTGTCCATGCACCTTTAACATAGGTGGGACAATTGACATTACTGTACACGAGGTCAAGGCAGACGGAAAACTGAAAGAATTAGAGCGAGCGAGCGGGGGAGAATGGGGTGGAACAAGCGTCGACAAAGCCATCGAGAAAATGCTGTGTGACATTCTAGGGGGAGAGGGGGCAATGGAAGAATATATTCATCGTTACACAGGCGACTATATGGAGATGCTCTTTGGCTTGGAATTCAAGAAACGAAAGAGAACTGACACTACAGAGGGAAAAATTACCCTGCAAATCCCATTCGATATCATTGAAACCTTTTCTGATATTAGATCATTATCAAATCAGTCCGTCTACAAACAAGGAATAACACGGAGGCGTGGTAAACTCAGGATTGATTCCAAAACCTTTGATGGGTTCTTTGAACCGGCATGTAAAGGAATAATTGAGCATGTTAATGAACTGCTTCAATTACCAAATGTCAGAGGAATTGAGTTTATCCTAATGGTCGGCGGCTTTTCCGAGTCTCCTGTTTTACAAGATGCCATGAAAAAGGCATTTCCAAACTTAAAAATTATAGTACCACAAGAAGCAGGTCTTGTTGTTCTAAAAGGTGCAGTATTGTTTGGTCAGAATCCAACAGTCATAGATTCGAGAATTGCCCAGCGGACATATGGCATTCGAACGAATAAGACATTTGATCCTTCAAAGCATGACGAATCGAAAAAGTTTGAAGTTGATGGAATTTTCAACTGCAAAGATTTATTCAGTACTCACGTTAAAATTGGAGACACCCTCTTACTAAATGTAGCACAACAGGAACAAATCTATACTCCACAAAGAGCAAACCAGACGGCTATTGACATCCCACTATACAAATCAATAAAAGCAAATCCAATGTACACCGATGATCCTAGTTGTACATACCTTGGGACTCTGGAAGTAGCAATGCCAGACCTAATAGGTGGTAAAGACCGTGAGGTGAAAGTCAGCCTTATTTTTGGTGGAACTGAAATAGAAGTCAAGGCAGTGGTAGTGAAATCGGGGAAAATTTCAAGTGCAAAGTTCAACTTCCTCGAAGAAGAACCATAAAGTCAAAAAAAATCAGAGGAAGGAACCTGCCACAGAAACATTTCTCTGTTATCAATTTCCATATTATCAAACGCTCGTAAAAGTTAAAGTATCATTAACGTGTATACCTCACTGCAATATAATCATCAGAAGAGGTGGAAATCAGCTGGTCATTCAAGATGAGTTTGGTCGAGAGATATAGACATTTTTCTATCTTTCATACATCATTTCTGTTTATTTTATATGCTTATCTTTAAAACACATTCTCCAAACAAACACTGAAAGCAAAAAGGGGTATATATTTTTAGATTTTTGAAAAAATTATATGTATTGTACATATCTAATTAATTTATCATCATAAAACATTGCGAAAACCTTTAGAAAAAAATATCATTTGGCTAAATAGTCAGTTTGCTATTTAAGAAAAAAGTGTCTCAGTGTCTTCTTCGACTTTTGGGGAAAAGTGGTTTTAAAGAAAAGCGCTTTTTTCACAAATTATATTATCATGTGTACAGTACGAAAAAAATCTTAAAACTCCAAGAATAATCGCTCCACAAAAATATACCCCACTATACATTATAAGAGATCTAGAGATGTGCTCATTGTATTTTAATCAATAGAAAATGATATAGAAGTGTATATTATTAAGCTTTCTTTACATATGTTGATTTTATAAATTTTTATGATTTTATGTGAGAATGTTAGAAATAAGAAATTCATGTATTCTTTAATGTGCTATTTATAGTATTTTTTCTAATCTGAAATAAAAACAAAGTGATGTGTTTTTTGGATTTAATTTTTTTTTAAAAATGGCTGTTCACAAAGAATTCTACATCATAATTCAGTGTGTTAAGCCAACCTGAGCTGAGAGCTCAAGTGAGCTTTTCTGATCGCAATATGTTTGTAGTTCGTATGTCTGTCCGTCTGTAAACTTTTTTACATTTTCGACCTCTTCTCAACAACCACTGGGCCAATATCAATCAAACTCGCCACTTAGGTGAGCGAGATTCATTTGTTCAAATGAAATAGCAAGCTCACTTCCAAGGATAGATGATTAAGAAATAGTGAAAATTACCTAAAGTCATTACGCTTATTATATACATTGTATCTTTGTTGTTAGGTTACCGTTGGCGTCTTTTTTTTAGTAAAACATCAAAGCTTGAAATAGATGAGTTAGAATCATTATGTTAAAAAATCAAGCTCATAAGGATCTATCATGTCGACATATGAATGGAAATACGTAACTATTGTCATTTGATAACTTGAGGTTTCGTTAAAATATTTTTATATACAGCTGTACCGAGTTGAAAGCCTAACAAAACTTTACTTCTTATGTATAAAGAAGATGGGCGAACAAGGCGGGCAAAATGCCTATAGCGTCAGATATTAAGAAATCATATCAAATATGTGAATTGATTATTTAAATTAACTTCTAATTATTGAAATTTTAGAAATTATGAGAAAAAAAACTTTTCTGAGAGAGAAAAAATCTCGTAAAAAATGTTCTTTTATAAAATTATTAGATGGTATTCGTGTGATTCGAACCATAGCCATAAAAATCCGACGTATCAATATCATGCTGCTTTGAGACTAACGCGTTAACCACTATGCTGCACCGCTCATGGTGATATTAGGCATTTAAATTAAGTTTGTGATATGACCCGCGACTTAATGGACTTGAAGTATTTCCTGGAAAGATGCTAATGTTGTGTCATAAAAGTGTACTTTTAAGGTATAGTGGGTCCTCGCTCCATGTTTTTGAAAACCAAAAAATGTGTATTTTATTGCACACTTTTAGGATCATCTTTCGAAAAAATGGAGAGAAGACCCACCCATATTGAAAAATTTTGTTTAAGTATGAGAAAATGATCGTTTTTGTTCTTTTTAGTGTGCGTAAGCTTTTTCATAGGCATATATTTTCAGTATTTGTGAGATTTTTGTAATTTGTAGAGATTTTACATGAAGGTATATTTTAATATTAGATGAAATATCAAGTAAAATTTGGATTCAATTGAGAATAAAATTTTCACTTCTTATCTGTCGCACTATAGGCATTCTCCCGCCTTATTCACCCATCTTCTTTGTATAAATTCTGCTTCATATGAATAAAAAATAAGTCTACTTATAACGGTACACAATTGGTAGCCTTTAGAATTTTAACAGATTGTTGGTAGACCTGGTCTTCAGAAACTATATATAGATACATGTATTGTCAATCAGCAAACTTGATCAGCAATCAGCATCTTCTTAATATCAATTTTAGAGTTCTCTTTTGTACGATCAGAACATTTTGTTACAAATTAATTTAGCAAATGACCACTATCAATTGCAAGTAAGTAAATTTACCGGGTACATGTTCTGTTTTCATTGGAAAATACAACTGTCAATAATTATGTTAAAAACCTTGGATTTTTAGTGAATCTTAAATTGTGGTATAATTGCTAGTATTTATTGTGATTAACGATTACGGGACATCAGATTGGAAAGTAATGTGTAAAAAATGTAGGGTATTATGTACCAATATTTTATAACAGATAACAGAACTTAACATAATATCTTTGGGAGAATCAAAATTATATGCACACTATAGAAAACATAAAATCCAACTGAAATTGTTTTTACGGTTTTGTTGGAAGTTTTAAAGATTAAATGGAAAGTTCTATGGTTAGGTGAGGGGTTTAAACATATTAAACTAAATCTTCCGATGTATAGTTTGCTATGGGGGATTGCCTACACGTATGAGTAAAATCAGTAGAATGTCATAAATTATAATTAAATTCACAGGTTGAAAAAGGACAATCTTATCAATTTATTTCACTTTTAATCATTTTCATTCCATGATTAAAAGTCCTTAAACTTTTAAGATTTCATTTATATCTGCATCATTTTTTCCTTTTGCCTCATACTAGGTTCACAGAAAAAATGCTTTCACCAATCCCTGTTAAAAACACAATTATCACCATAAGAAAACTAAAAAATAAACTATATGTTTATTAAGCAATGAATCATTATTTTATGAAAGATATAGTCTCATAACTGCAACGGTGTGTGCGAACAAATTGAGTAACGCACGTTAGTGCAGTTGCAGTTATATATTTCAAAAAATAATGATTCAATGCTTATATTTACATTTTTAACTTTCTGCCTTAAGTGCAAGTGTGATTTCTATTTAAAACCTTGAATTCAACACTGAACGAGTTGAAAGTGCTAGAGTCTACGTCATTCTGTTTCACCGAGAGACTCCATTAGATCACGAGGCCAAAAAAATTCTGTTTGGTTTCCATCAAATAAAAATTCCGAGGTCAAAAACTGCTTTAATTAAGAGTTAGTTTGAAAACTCTATAATGGGTTGAGCACGATTCAATGAATTTCCAAGCCTTGATGATTTGCAATTATCATAGACAAGTAAGTGTTATTTATTAGGTATGTTTCAGTGGATCATCAGTTAGGCTTATTTATCATACATGACTACCCGGTAGTTGAAAACGAGGATCGATTTTGTGCCACCCCAAGATCAAAGATAACGCTTCATATATCCCAAATATTAAATATTCCCCGTGGATATTGCAAAGTATTGAAATGCTCATTAATTATACATCAAATCCATGAACAAATAATGCAAATTTCTACTTTTTATCATTATTGCCTACGAATTGTTTTAGAACGCTGTAATATTACACTCGACTAATTTTGAGAAAATATCATCCAATTAATTATTCAGAAAATTGATGTTTATTTTTTCATTTTAAATTTATAACGAAGCAGCCAATAAAATCCAACCTTTTTCCTACAAAGGATGTTAAATCTATAGACCACGTTTGAATTTTAAATTCCGATGCATGAGCAAATAAAATGAATTTCAAAAGAACATTTTCGTGTGCACATTTATTGAAAAATTTGTGAAAAGGTGTAAATATTGAAAGCTTGTGAAATTTAGCAAGTGTAAAATGGAGAGGAATATTTTGCGTAATCACTGTCTTTGGCAGAAAAGCTGGACTGGTCCCCCACAGACAACACTGTCTCGGAGTTTAACTCCGCGAAGCTCAGCCATCTCCAACAGTTATTCCACGATATCCAAGCCTTCTAAACAGGTACGCAGTAACTAATTTTATTTAAAAATTACATTCAAGGTTGACAAGAGGCCAATAGAATTACTTGATCACATGAGTATCAATGCTCTGAAGATATTTTGTAAGATGTTAGGACAATGTTAACATGTATATAGATATACCTGTCAGATTATTACATATAACAGCTTTCTTCGCGATAGTTTTTTTACCCAATAAACTATGTAAACAGTGCCTCTTTACATAAAAGAATTTTTTAAATACAAAAGTTTAACTATAATTATATTAATTAACTGGGAACTTTATATATCTAAATGGCAATTTCAATATTTCATGATAAGGAGAACTTTTTGATCTTGACAACTGCTTTTTTCAATAAAAAAAAAAACTCGTATATTTACTTACCTTGTCAAAGGTCATTCGCAAAAGTATATTTTGCTTAAATTCAATCTGGTTGTACACATAAGAACTCTGAAGTTGGTATTAAAAAGATAATTGGTCTTTTGGAATTTCGATGGGTAACATTAAGCTTTCGTGTAAGCAGACCTACTTTGCATTCATATGAAGCACAATTTATTCAAAATCTTTTTCATGATAAGCAGACACTTGCTGTAGCCTTCAACTCGACATCCAGATTGATGACGTTGTTTTTTCATTAGCAATTATTATACTTATTTCCATTCATATATCGTAATATCGGTATATCCTATTGAGCTTGAAAAAAAAGATACCAGGAGTCTGTTACATCTGTTTATATCTGAATATTTTACAAGAAAAAGACGGTAACTGCAACCTCAAAACAAAGCTTTCTAAAGCTTTATAAGTAAAGTGATGACTTTTCAATCGTCAACCTCCCTTTACTTTCTAATCTATCATTTGGTCAAAAGGCTGACTGACTTTTTAACATACATGTACTAATTGCCAAGCCATTATTTTCACACTTAATTGTCGACGGAGTTTTGTTTCATTTCCCAAAGAAGGAGTACATAACAGGTGTGATTGTTCGGCAGGGGATGCTCAGTCCTTCATGGCACTTGATCCCGCCTTTTATGTTTTAAATGTCCGAGTTTGTTCTGCTTCTGATTTGTATTGTTTGAATGGTCTTTTGAACTTGAATTCTGTTGGTAATCTTTTTGTATTTCATTTCATAAATGAAAATTATTTTCTTGAAATGCCATTTATTTAAATTACGATGTAAGATTAATTCAATATCAACATATCTAATTTGCAGGTTCATGATATATAACTTGCATGTCAATATTTTTTTATCTCCATTGTCAACATCAATACGTTGTATGTGATAATAATAATAATTTATCTAAAGAGGGAAACTCGATTAGTGCAATGCACTAGTCTTCCTTTTGGCCCTGTGAACATTTCAATAACACAATTAAGAACACCTTGTACAATAATTAAATGATACACGATGTAAAAATTTAAGTACATATAAAATTTTACGACATGGAATTATGTTACTTAAACAGTGCTGCGGCAAGTATTTAAATAATTTTTTCTTTGCCGTAACACTGTTTAAGGACGCTATAAACACTGCACACTAGAGAGCTACACTTATAGGGTAGTTTTATGCAGTTAGAGTGATCTGCCCTTAGAAGAAAGATTCATTAAGGTTGTTATTTACAATTAATTACACGTTTTTAAAAGACTAATTTAAATATTTTAGCATTATATAAGACCAAAAATTAGTTATTGAATTCATTATTTTTATAAATTTTCCAAATCTAACTTCTTATAAATAGCCCATTGTCTTTGAACATTTTTCCTGCAGAAATAAAGCACGTACCCTATGTTAGAAATGAATGGAAAAGTCTCAAAAAGCACACCTTTCTATGATATATTTTTCTCTAAGTCCAAAAAGCAGTTTCTGTTAGTGTTTACAGCTTTCTTAAGGACGTTCGAGCCTGAGATTTTGAGCGTATTTTGGTCAGGTCCTTTATTTATAAAATTCTGCATCATTTTTAAGTTCTAACATTAAATCTGAATTCTACAGTGCAAATTTAACTTTATTCAATGTAAAAACAGCGATTAAATTCCATTCAAGTAGAATTAAGATAGGGACTGTTTTTTTAGACGAAAATGATCAGTTTTTCCATTTTGAACTATAACAGTACTGTTAATTTTGGATTCCTATTTTTCCATCCTTGTTGCACAAAAAGCTGTTTCTTGCAGTTAAACGTGTTATGCTGGTTCTGAAATATCTATTAAATTATTTCTTGAGAATTCTATCAACAAAGTGTGAAAATATAGTAAAATATATTCTGAAAATCTGGGGGAAAATTGAGCCAATTTTAACGTAAAATTGACACTTTTTAGTAATATCTGAAAATTTACATCATATACCCCCACTTTTGATGTTCTTCTCTAAATATTCAAAATAAATTTGGCCTGTTTGCTTAAAATCAGAAAAAGTTTAAGACGTTAAAATAATTTTCTTGCTTATTAAATTTTCAATGCCAGAAAAATTACTTTTTATTAGTGCAGAAAGGTCAAATAATTGATTATGCGAAGCAATTTAAAACTTTTTCTTAGTCACAATTTTTAAGTGTCTTTTTTTAAACAAACTTAGAGTTCATTTTGTTTAATTGGATAAAGATATTGGAGGGAAAACGTGAAAAATATAATTTTTAATTAAGACACAAATTTCAGTGCGAAAAGGTCATATTAAATGTACTGTTACTAGCGCCAAAAGAAGCGTATTGACCCCCATTTTTTGATTTGAATTTTGATTAAGCTATGTATGTAGAAACTAAAAAATATGCTTGGCAAAAAAAGTTTAAGACTTTAAATATCAGGATCGAACGTCGTTAAGTGACATTAATCCATGTTCACCTAAATACGCCGACTTAATAAGTTGCTGCATCTAGTATGATGGATATCACTTGTGGGTGAATATTGATAATTTACGCAAATTTTTACTTGATCATATTGTATTGCATGTACTTGTCAACAGTTATGTTGCTTGCTGACATAATTTTCTGACAAGTCGACATGATCTTAAGAATCAATTTTGCTTATAGAGGGCAGAAACCGCCATACAAACATTACAACGACAAATGATTCACAAACCCAATTAATCACTCTTTCGAATATAATTTAATTGAACAGAAAGTTGCAGGCATTGCATAGAGATTGTCATGTTTTATATACCCAAAAAACTTTATTTTTCAGGGCACATTTGTGAGTTCCAAAATAAGTCTTACAGGACCAAGACAATTTTATGATGTTTTTTCTTACCAGTAATCAAAACTGGGTTTCTTTTTTGCTTATAAGGGCGGACGCGAGTCAAATGATTCTGTTCTCCGGCGATGGAAAAGTGTTCCTTCCGAGTTAGGACAATCTCTGTCAGATGAAAGGGAACCCATTTCAATGGCAGAAATGTTGGACAACAGGAGACAGGAGAGACGGTATAGGATGAAACCCTGGACTGAAAAAGTGACCATCAAACACAACAATCCCAAATACAATAGAGGTAAAAATAGAAAAAGTGACCATCAAACACAACAATCCCAAATACAATAGAGGTAAAAATAGAAAAAGTGACCATCAAACACAACAATCCCAAATACAATAGAGGTAAAAATAGAAAAGGTGACTAGAGAACACAATAATCCAAAAAACAACAAAAATAAAAAAAGTGACCACCGAATAGAACAGAACCATCCGAAATACATGTATATAAAAGGTAAAATTAAAAAAAATGATCATAGAGCATAATATCCAAAATATTACAGGTAAAACCACAAAAAAATGAAAATTAAAAAATTAATACTAGTACAACAAATTCAAAAATTAGAAAAAATTAAAGGACCATTTGATAACAATCCGAAATATGAAAAGGGTAAAAGAAGTATGGAAAAGTAACCATCCAATACAACAATCTGAATTTTAGCAAAGATAAAACTAGAAAAAGGGTTACCTTCAAACATAAAAGAGTTCGAAATACAACAAAGGTTAAACAGGGAAAAAGTGACCATCAAAAACAAAGATCCAAAAATTAATACAACCAAGGTAAAGCCAGGAAAGTCCATGTTCAGTATATTGATTATTTCATGATATAATTATTTTCTTAACAAATACTTTTAACAGATTCTTTTTACTTTAAATCAATTGAAATTCTGAAAAATTTTCTATTTAATTATTAACTCGTAAACTCAAACTTAAAAATATGATAGAAAAATATGAATTAACCAGTCTTAGAACAATTAAACTTACCTAGCCCAATTTTCAAAAAAACATTATTCTAGTTTTGCATTCACATATTACCAATTTTAACATTATCATAAGTTTACAATATATTTTAGAGTTTCTCTACGGAAGCTTTCTTCCATCTGATTTAACGGATGTGAAACGCAGAACAAGAAAGTATGTCACCAACTCAAAGTATGGAGACATCTATGAACTAAGGTAAGCCAATTCTTAAATTAATATACTAGTAATCTGTATTAATGTTATATAAACATCGAAATATAAATCAGTCCGTGCATTAGCGACTTCTCGAATTTATGCCTATCTATATTTCTAAATTAAGCTTATAAGAAAAAGTTTTCAAATCTGAACGGATTTTTAAATGATAGATATGAAGTTGATAAAGAGACAAAGACAGAAAAACAGCCCTTCTCCCGCTGGCTATGGGAAAAGGAATACAAAGTATGGTTATCAGAAAAGAGTCCACCCAGAAGTCGATCGTAGGTGTCTCAGTTTTGCATTCTTAGAAATTAAATATTATTTCATTCATGCCTTAAATTTACATGGTGGTATAACTTAAATAAACAATTTCTACCCTATAAAAAGTGAACACAGTTCTCTACTGGAATTGACGTCTCCCGTTAGAAGTAAAACCCCCAGCAGCAGTAGAAGTCAGGAACCAGGGGGTGGGGCCATTTCTTTAAACAGATCTATCACACCGAGTTCGAATAGCAGATTTGCGAAAAAAAGAGCACCAGATCCACAATTTTATGCGTAAGTAGTAATACCAACTCTCTCATCGACCTATCATTTGTGACACATTTGTTGAAACTTTTCGATAAAGGAAAATATTTCTGTAAGTATATATCCATAGATATAGTGATCGCCAACTTTTGATTTAAGGTCCTGTTGGATGTAAATGTTTGTTGCAAGAAAAGTTTTACAAGTTGTAAAATGTTCCAAATTGTTGTGGCCTTAGAGTTTATCCCTGCAAACCATATAATTATCAATTTGACCAAACAAGACTGAAATAACAGTTTTCCATATGGTCTGTAACAAGAAGTTTGAATGCCAGCTTACACTTCATAAACATGTAAAATAACTTGAATATCATTTTTGCCAATACGTTCTACAAGGAGCACACGGCGGGTGTGACCGGTCGAAAGGGGATGCTCACTCCTCAATGGCACCTGATCCCACCTCTGATGTTTTGGAGGTCCGTGTTTGCTATACTCCTATTTTGTATTGTTTAATGGACTTTCAATCTTGAATATTGTCTGTTATCTCCATGTTTCATTCTAGTGGATTAAAGGACATGAGGAAAGGGGGAAAACATTACAGACTTTCAATTATGGTTTGCAGGGATGTAACACTCAGGCCAACAGTTAGGAATATTGATAATACTAGGCCATTGTTTTTTTCTTACAAATATATTACCTTTAATAGTCCTTTATCAAAACGTCATGCAAGTGTAAGTTTTGAGACTTTCAATTTCGCATTTTCAAAATCAACATATCCCTGACTGAAGATTACTACAATTATATGCATTTTTCATCTGATGGAAGCTCTAAAATTAAGAAATTTAATAGATTACGTACTCAAATGTTTCTTACTATTTTTAGGAGTTACCATTCTCACCGTTTGCAGCAACGTCGACGTAATGACGCAGCTCGTTTGATCCAGGCAGTATTCCGGGGATGGAGCGTCAGGCGCTTCTTACAGAAACTTAAAAGAAAGGTAATTACATTAGTTCTCTGTTTTCTCTAGACAAAGAATAAAGTCTATAGCTAGTTATTTTTTAAATGTTCTCGTTAAAAAATTTGAATGAAAATTCATGAAATAAGAATTTTGTGGTTTTTTTTATATTATCTCAAAAGAATTATTTATAAAGGAATGAAATGTAAAGGCAAAAAGTCAAAATAGATAAACAGTTGAATGTGTCATTACTTTAGGATCAACACTCTTTTAGCATGTTATTTTAAAAAAGCGGTTATGTCTCAAAAATGCATGAAAAATTTAGTAAATGATTCCATTTAATTAGTTTTCTGTTACATTGTTATGTGACCTATCCCTACTTTTCCTGTAATTAAAGTCATCTTTTGGGACATGTAGTGCTGACGGCTTTCTATACATATTTAATATTGATGGGTAAAATTAACAATGTTCAATATATTTTGTGGTGTGAATGTCAACTCTGCATGGGTAAATATATTACATTATATTTGAGACTTCCTTTAAAACCGTAATATAACACCTGACGTATCTTTTGTTAAATTTGTGTAAAATTTTTGTGAGCTGGTATAGGTATTTAATTTTCAAAGTATATTAGAACATGGCATTTTCGATATTTACATCGCAAACGTAAAAGTATCATTTGTTATTTTCTTCTTCCTCTTTTTTAAAAACATTTTTTGCAATAGGGTTTTTGTTTGGAAATTCTACATACAGCTTCCATTTGCCTTTTACGCAAGTCAAATTTATTTCAATCATAAAGCCATACAGTGTATGTTGATTGACATTTCTTCATACTTTGGTAACACTATTTACAAACTGAATAGTATAGGATATTTTTTTCGATTGATTTTTCCGTTCATGACAAGAATCGAACGACAGTTGCGACAGGTCTGCAGGGGTTGCCAACTTCTCCTGACCCCCTGGTGTTTTGGAAAATGCTTCGTTCGCAGACCATGATCTTGTCTATCGAACCAACTGAGAGAAATAAACATAATATGAAGGTGATAAGAGTATTGCTACATAAGTAAGGGAAGTTGACAATTAAAAAGTTGAGTCACAAAGCTTTAGTCACCCATTAACCTTTTCCCAGCGAAATCTCCAAATCTGAAACAAATTACATGAAATCCTTTTTAAAGTTCCTTTGGAAATTCAGTTTCTTGTAAATACAAAAACATGTCTACAAATAACGGGGTGATATTGCTACCCATGGGAATTCCGAGATCGCAGGAATACTTTTAGTCTTGGTCTCCAAAAACTATAAAGATGTTGTCAATCAGAAACTCATCTATCATATCATCAGAGCGTCGTTTTAAAGTAATTTTGAAAAAATATATAATACTTCGATCATTAAATGGTTAATTTTTCCAAATCAGCCCAGATCATATGAATGAATGAATGTTTCATTTTTAATTATACAGGCATTAATTTCCTCCAAGGAATTCAATGATATTTTGTCACATCTTGATTTACGTTCTATGAGCATAAAATAAGCATGCCATATATCTTCATAATCAATGTGCCCATAGAAATTAAAGTGGAAAACAAGCATCCCAATGTGTATAAATTTCATGTTTTATAAATATTTTCCAGAGATACTGTTATTAAATATATTGACACATTAATTAATGACGGTGTAAATTTAACTTACCCGCCCCACCTAACACAACGGTACTGGTGAAGTGGTTCCAGGGCAATAAAACTGAGACTGGCTCACTTTTGATATCAGTCTTACTTTTCCACTATCAATTCTTTATGAAAAAGTGAGACTGGAATCAAAATTTTTATTTTGTCAAACTTCATGTTTTGAGAATTTTTTTTTATTCATTTAAGCATTGAATTCATTTTTTGGGATGTCTTCGGTCCTATAACACACCTGGCCGTGCCGACAAATTGAATACCGCGCGGTATGATAATTTGTCGGCACGGCCAGGTGTGTTATAGGACTGAAGACATCCCAAAATATGAATTCAATGCTTATATTTACATTCTCTAATTTTCCTTTATCATAATTGTTTATTTCCTTCGTGTTTAATTAAGCATTGAATTCATATTTTTGGATGTCTTCGGCCTTATATTTACATTCTCTTATTTTCCTTCTTCATGATTGCTTATTTCGTTAATCTTAAATGTGAATTTATTGCCTTTCAAATCTGCCATGGTTAATAGATGTAAGAGCCGATTGTGACGTCAAATGACGTTAAATGACGTTGCAAAGTTAGATAACGCAAACAAACGTTGCGAGTAAAAAAGTGACAAATTAATTTTAAACGCATATTACGTTAATTTTTACGTTCATTGTTCAGGTTTATAGTTTTTCATTGAATTTAAATAAAACATTTTACATTTTGGTTTTCCTAGAGTATTGAAAATGTATATAGTTCCGACTGTGTATTCTAGCGCGCAGTGACAAGGTTTCACGTGTGTTATAGAAATTTGAACGTCGTGGATTTCTAATGGATTTCATAAGGAAAATTACACTGAATGTAAATATACAGCGTTGACTTTAAAAAGATACACAAGTAGAATACATACATGAGTTGCAAAGGAAATAATCAGAGTATAGTGCTATTAGCTTCTAATTAAGGTTTTACATTTCAATAATTAATATTAATAAATTTTGCTAGTTATAGGATTTACTTGATGAATTATATATACAAGTTTATAGTGTCTGACGGTTTTTGTCTTTTTTTTTTTTATTCATTAATGCACATAGATAACTATTTTGTGTTTACTTTGCACTCTACTCCTCTCTTTCAATCTCCTTTACATTTCTCCTCTTCTGAATCGTAGAAAACAATCCTGAAATTACATCATCAAACTCTAATGATTGCTGTAGCAATTCTGAAGAAATACTTCACTGCACTGCTTTTTTCGGTCGAAATTCTACGTGGGTATGCTATCGAGTTATTTGGAAAAACCTATTTGAAAATTCATTTTTAATTTCAATTCGTTCTACTGGAATAAAAACTATGAATTTTTAATTAAATAAATTTACAAAGTAAAACATGCCTTCAAGCATATTTAAGTGTGCGACATTACAGACGCTAAAAGAGATTAAAGCGTAGCTTTAATTAGCATCAGATTGAAATCAGAATAATATTTTGAGAACAAACGTCGTTTTTTCCTGGAACAACATTAAACAAAAAGTAAATTAGTTATAAATTTTCATGATACAATAAGTCGATTTTGGGATTTTTACTGAAGATAGAAACAATCATGAATTATGAAAAACATTTCTTAATCATTGTGTGCAAATTGCCATCAACTAAGGACATCTTCACTTTCAGAAAACCTACAGATTCCGATAAAAAAAGCATACTCATTAAAGTATTTTTATTAGTAAAACAATATGCAGATTGAATAGCAGGGAACGTTTATGAAAACAATTTCCTATGCGAAAATATAAAGAATGTTTAGTAAGAAAAGTAAGAAAATATGATTTTGACGAGCAATTAAAAAAACAACATTTAAACCATGTTCTGATCTTAACAACTGCTACTATTATTTACTTCACGGGTTTTAAAGACATTTACCATATGGAAGACGCCCTGACTATTCCCCTCTCCCTATGGATGTTTCCGAATACTTTTCCAAACATAAAAGTACAATTTTCATAGATTTCATGTTATTGTTGTCAGCGCATCTTATTTTGTTTTCACGTATAGCAGAATTGATTAAAAAAATCTTCTAAAGCCCATTTTTGATTCTCAATTCAACATTAAGATATATCGACGTTGTTCTATCTATTTACAAAATCAATTTTTTATTCTTACGTTGATTCAACCTACACTGTATATCCCCCTGAGTTCCAAATATAAGATAAACTTCAGAGTCCAAATTTTAATATTCTTCTAGGAAAAGACATTAATATATTCCTATATTAATGGTAAAATAACAACAAAACTTAATGATAAACGTGATGTCTTCGACTTTCTATCGACAACTTCCCTTATTTAAATATACAACAATATGTTCTTAGCTCCTGCATATGAATTGTTTATTTCCCTGTTGATTCGATACGTAATTTCCTGCTTTACGTATAAATAATTTTAAAACGAGGCAATTTACAAACGGAAACATGAGTTAATGATACCAGGATATCAGCAGTCTTCAAAATATCAAAAATCATCATTTTGCAAAATTTTATGGCCTATGCAATGCTCCTTTCGGCAACTTCAGTTTATCAAATGCATGCTAAAGCTTCCTACAAATAGTTAGAACATTATTTACACACTTACCTCTTCAAGGATCTTTCAGCTGACCTATCATGACAAGGAACATACGGCGGGTATGACCGATAAATAGAGGATGCTTTCTCTTCCATGGCTTTTGATTCCACTTTTAGAGAACCCTGTTTGCTGTACTTCCAACTTATAATCTTTCAATGGACATATGAGCTTGAATACTGTTTGCTCCATATTTTAATGTTTAAAAATCAAAAATCATATGTATTTTAAACAAAATAAATATTTTTTTAATGTAATGGATATTTTTCATTCCCACTTTTATTATTCAGATAAGTTTGCTATTCGTTTTTTTACTTAATGATACTTTCTATTTATGTATACTTTATCAACTGTCTTCACTTTATAGGCAAATCGACAGTCGATAAAATACAAATCATGTCAGACCGACCAAGATAAGACTTTCAATCAAAGACCGATGTCATGTTATATTGATTTGACGACAGTTTAATTTACAGTTTACGTTTAAATCTTGACATGTTCAAGAGGCTGTCTTTGGAGTCCTTCATGCTTATCCAATTACAGTCGTACGTCAAAATCATGGATCTGAAGATCAATTTTCTAACTTTTTGACAAAAACGTATATCGCACATTTATATTATTTAATTACATTGTATAACATTTTATCATCGTATAGGAGAAAGATTTTTTTAAAACTTCTTTCAAATTTGACATAACATATAAATATTACACTAACTAGGTTCGCTTGGAACACCTCATGTCATGGGAGAAGTTTGTTAACGATTACAAAAACCTGATCAAACGGGTACAAGAACGATATGACGTCAAGAGGCCATTCTGTGGGGTGGATCTAAAGGAACTACTAGCGTTTCTCGACAGCAAACTAAGTAAGTACTTATTGTTTCAAGCCCATACAAATGTGTTAAAAGGTGCAGAAAATATTATTTTAGTTTATGTGATTCATATATAATTTAAATGGCTAAAATGCGTGATTTAATATGATGCCGCTCTGGTAATGTCAAGTCATGCATTGACATGAATAAATCATTATTTTTGACATTCGGGTGTTCAGGTTGATCTGAATTGGAGTGGAAGACAGAAAACCACATTATTCTCTATCTCTTTTAATTTGATAAACTTACTCACGGCCAGAATGAAAATTGAATACATGCATGCAAGCAATCTTCATAGGGAAAATGCAAATCAATTATTAGACATTGTGCTTGTTCAAATCAAAATTAAAAAAAAAAATATTTAAATACTAAAATTGCCAACATCTTTAAAGATAAACTTTAAGGGGGATGTACAAGCCATATTGGATCTAGTCTGATGTAAAATAAGAAATATCAAGAATGCGCTTTATACTCTTCTAAACTAGCCCAAAGTTACTCAAAGTGCTAATGCACTTATTACCTACTGCTAGAGACCAAAATTTATAAATAATTAAGTTTATTTTGTTTTAATTAGGAGGAAATTAATCATGTTAGAACTGCGCAGCTACAGCATTCACAAGATGAAAAATGCATTGAAAATGGTGTTAGTTTGATTCATTGATAATATGGCTACAACCATTTGTTTCGCTTTTTTCTTGTCATTATCCATAATTCTTGAAAATTTGATTTTTCATATGGGTGTCTTCCTGGGGCCATGTGTTTATTTCGTCCGCCATTCCTCTGTCACACAGAGTTCGAATAACATTGATTTTAGAATAAATGCGACC
>PRKT01000036.1:186615-225048 GCA_003671525.1 Saccostrea glomerata | reverse complement strand
CCCCCCCCCCCCCCCCCGAAAATCCTATATTTGTTTGTTTTTCTAAATAGTGCCAAAGATTCAAAAAGTTTGCATTACTAAGTATGTGATGGAACATGTACTAGCCTTATAAGATAATTTCTTATAAAAATATTTGGTTGCCCTCTCTCCCGATCTACTGTCTAGAAATGGCCCGACTTAAAATTTGATCAAAATATAATGTATTTTAGCCATTTGAAGAAATGTTTACATTTTATTCTCACTGCACTAAAGGTCGCCGTACATCCCCCTTAAGTGCATGTACTGTAATCTGTATGGACATGAAAATGAGATGAATATGTTTGTAAGGAGTTAAATTTGTTTCAATTTTCAAAAAAAAAAAATTTAAATTTCAATTTAATTACAGGATATGAACAGACTTTCCGTAAATTGGCTTATGGCGACCGACTCCTAAAGGAAGATTTGCCAGAATTCTTTGCAGCGTGTGACCTTCATCCGACCGAAGGTGAAATTCAACAGGCTTTCGAAAAAGTTTTCAAAGGTAAGCTTTAAATATGCTTACAAGTTCTGTAAACGTATTTTTAATTGCACTTCAAAGAAACATATACGTCATACCTTTTTACTTTCAATACAGGTGGAAACAACTCGGGCGAGGTCATATTTGTTTTGGACTGTTCGACTAGCGTTACGCCTATGTGTTATCACTATTTGACCCAGTTTGTTAAGAGTGTAGTCGAATCGTTTACAATTGGTCCTGACAACATCCGGGTCGGTGTTATTCCGTACAGTGATGACGTATACCAAGCATTTGGAATCAATAGATACAACATGACCTACCAAATATGTAGTGCAATTAGTAAGCATGTTAATATGTCCCCTTCACTTGTTCGCGAGTCTTCTATAAAGTGAATTTGCTCAGCAAATCTATCCTAAAAATTGATTCATTTTTGGAAACATTACACTTTTACAATTTTTGAAATGAAAAAAATTATTCTTCAATTTTGTATCTTTTTAATATTCATTGTTCTTGTAAGAGTTATACTTGTATATCATTTCTTGAAGACAGCATTGCCCACAACGAAGGACTGACCAGGACAGATCTCGCCCTTAAAGAAATGAAAAAAATGTTCATGGTATTTTCACTTATAATTATATATTCATGTTGAAACGATCAACTTTCAGAAACCTTTTCTCTCTTTATTTTGAGTATGGTTTGATTTCTAAGACAATTTTTACCTATGGATATGGTGAAATATTTCAGATCTGTTGTGAAAATTGGTTATTTTCTATTAAAATTCTTTTCTAATTACCCCGTTAAAGTTTTCTTTTAATTGGATCATTGGAATGATTACGAAATTGACAACAACAAAAAAAAGACATTGTACATGAAAATTAGGGTAGATGATACGCCCCATGACGTACTCTTCGTTATAGATATTTTTAAATTGTGAATATTAATTCAAGCATTTTTAAAGACTATGGTCATTTATTGATCAAGTAAGTCCTCAAGGAATCAAACAGATCTTTGAAACAAAGCACATTCTTACTGCTTGATAAAGTATTACCTATAGCCAAAAAAAGTTCTACGTGTAATAGCTATATGTTGGATCTCCTGTATGACGATTTTTTTTAAGAATTAGAGTTTACTGAATCATTTTATTCGTCAGTTTACGTTTCATTGCATAAACGATCCTGAGAAAAGAGCTGAGAGTTGAACGTGGAGAGCTCGGGGAGAACGGCTGGGTCCAAACCCAATTTCAACACTGAGCCTATAATCTTAACTACATGTTCTAAAACTAAACTGACATATTTTCAATAATCCATGAATTCACAAAATATCCCGACCTCTTAATCTATTCGATCTTTTTGAAATTTTTCATAAAATATAAATCACTGGGGTTTTGGCTACTCACACCTCTTCATCTGTGTCTGTCTGTAGTGTGCCAGGCCCGGGGTCCAGAAAACAGGCATCGTCATCACAGACGGAAAGTCGTCAAGGCCCGAGAGAACGTTACAAGCCGCTAGGCACGTCAAAGAGGATAACATCAACGTCATTACCATTGGTAAGAAAGATTCCTAATAAACCAACTTCTTTAGCATCAATATTGTATTATAGAAAACATGTATCTTGTTTTTGAAAATTGACCCTTTCCCCGTTTTCTGTGGTCTATATGTACTTGATAGATATTTACCTGGATTTACAGGTGTTGGAAGTCAAGTAGACATGGAGGAACTGAGACACATTGCGTCATCAGCTAAGAACGTCTACAGCGTTTACGACTACAGCTCCATACATAGACTGAAAGACGTCATAGCCAGGAGGACATGTCTAGGTAAGGGCTTTTGTCTCTGTTGTTACAAATTTACAATTGTTTTTTTCCTTCTACATATCACAGGCACTTGTTTCGGAAATAAATTTTTAACAAATGGTATTTATTTCCGAAATAAGTGTCTGTGATACATACCCATCCTCGAAAACCAGGGATCCTGAGTCAACACGTATCCGTTCGTCCAAAGGCAAACACCTAATAGATATAAAACTAAAATCTCATTTCATCTTAAAGTTATTAAAAAAACTTCAAAATTTTATATCGACCCATCCTTGCACTTTCAAAAATTTTGATTTTATTAGCTCTACTGGTCAGAGACTAGAAGAGCTTATGCAATAGTAATGCGTCTGTCTGTCTGTCTGTCTGTCTTTCTGTCTGTAAACAATTTTTCAAAATGCTACTTCTCCTACAGTTTTCGTCTGATGTCAATATAACTTGGCACACAAGTAGACTACACTAAGATACATAATTCTATATATCAGTTTTTGATTTCGATGAACGGTGTTGCCGTGGTTACTAAAAATTGAAATTTCTGTGAAATTCTTTCATAATGCTACTTTTCCTACAGTTTTTGTCTGATTTCAGTATAACTTGGCACACAAGTAGAATACACTAAGATACATAATTATGTGTATCAGTATTTGATTTCGATGAATGGTGTTGCCTTGGTTACTAAAAATAGAAATTTCTGTGAAATTCTTTCAAAATGCTACTCCTCCTACAGTATTGGTCTGATTTCAATCAAATATAGCACACAAGTAGACTATACTAAGATATATATATACTGTGTATCAGTATTTGATTTCGATGAATGGTGTTGCCGTGGTTACTAGAAACAGAAATTTCTGTGAAATTCTTTCACAATGCTACTTTTCCTACAGTTTTTGTCTGATTTCAATATAACTTGGCACACAAGTAGAATACACTAAGATACATAATTCTGTGTATCGGTTTTTGATTTCGATGAACGGTGTTGCCGTGGTTACTAAAAATTAAAATTTCTGTGAAATTCTTTCAAAATGATACTCCTTCTACAGTTTTCGTCTGATTTCAATATAACCTGGCACACAAGTAGACTATACTAAGATATATATATTCCGTGTATCAGTTTTAGATTTCCATGAACGATGTTGCCGTGGTTACTAAAAATTGAAATTTCTGTGAACTTCTTTCAAAATGCTACTCCTCCTACAGTATTGGTCTGATTTCAATCAAATTTAGCACACAAGTAGACTACACTAAGGTACATTATTCTGTATATCGGTTTTTGATTTCGATGAACAGTGTGATTATTAAAAATAGAAATCTCTGTGAAATACTCTCAAAATGCTACCTTTAGTCTGATTATAATATACATGTAATGTGGCATGCAAGTAGACTACACTAAGAACATAAAGAGACTTAATCAAGGATCATTATTCTATTTATTGCTGTTGTAAATTTTGAATTCCCAACTGCTTTTACTTTTCTCTTCCTTTACTATAATTACAAACCAGTAGAGCTTCAGTCTCGACAGAGACTTCTGGTTCTTGTTGTGTATTGATGAAAAATTTTTAAAACTCTAATCCAGAAAAATAATTATATCCAGAGTAAAAATGTTCCAAAAAAATGAAGTTTTAATTAAGGAATGAAGCTAATTTCAACTTATGCTAAACGATATAATATAACTTGGGGCAGTTTACGCTTTATAAACCGCGAAGCGGTTTATAAAAAAGCGTAAACTGCCCCAAGTGTTGTTATATCGTATAACATAAGTTCAAATTAGCTTCATTCCTTATAATTTGATTTCAGTGTAGACAATAAGACAATTTTTCTCCAGAATAAGGCTTCAAATTGAGCATTATTTTAAAAGTAACGTCAAGCGGAGTAATACGTTTTTGACGTTAACTCATTGTGACGTAGGCAAGTTATGTTATACAAAATATTATATCTTCCTCTGAATGAATCAGCCAATGAAATTGCTTGATAGAAGTGAAATTAAATTATTAACTTTTAGATGAAGTTAGATTTTAATACCTTTTCGTGTGAAATGTTATGTCAACAAATAAATCGTGATATTATACAGAAAAATCTTCAAATCTGTGTCTATGCACCTTGTTCTTCATTAATTTTTTGAAGTGTATATTTGAATAGATTTTGTTCAGTTGCAAATTATGTTTGAAATTTGACACCAAAGTAATAAATGATTTGATTTTCATTAGTTAATGAAAGTCATGAGCTACTCTCTCTGAACACAGTTCACATCCTCCCTTTGCAGCTGCTTGTGTTTTATGCCAAACCATTCTCCCTCGAATACGAGATTCTGGACTTTATGTGAGAGAGGTTCTAGAACTAGCTTGGACCCTGTATTTGCCAATCGGCTGTGAAATTTCTTGGTATACAGAAATTGAATATGGTATATTGTTACAAGCTCACCCTATATATAGCACATTTGAAAAAAGTGTCATTAGTTCATTTTTTGTGTTTGAACCTCTCACATGCATGTGTCATGTCCCATTGCACAATGTTGCTTACTCTGGGTTACCATGGTTACGGTGCTTTTTCTCTCAGCAGTGCGGATCCATATTCTATTTTAAACTTTTTAATCCCTAAGTTTTATACGTTTTGAATTTTTGGCAGATGACAATAAACAATTGAGTCATAAATTTGGTGAAAGTTGTCGCCCTTTAGAGCGACGAGAAGCTATGGAAATTCTTTGGACAACCTATCCTCCATCAGCCACTAAACTTAACGTACGGGCATCTCGATGGGTACGCCCAATGTCAAAAGGCACCGAAGCATGGACTTTACTTGGTACGTCACATCCTTTTATTTCTGGTTTCAAAGTTTGTGAATTAGTTTTCCCGTAATTATGATTTATTTGTAACATGCACTCTTTTTAATGATCATCAAACAATATTATGTCATATTTTTTCTTAATTTAGCAGCTGTTTTTAATTCATTTTGGTTTATTATTGACACAACTTGCAATTCATAAATTTGGGTTTATACTTTGGACCGTTTATAAATCAATCAAGCACCGTGTTTTATTAATACAAATTTATATCCCTAAATTGCATTCCTCGGTTGAGCGATAAGCTCAATCGCCTTTATTTAAAATTACATATTAATTAATCTAATGATAACAGTACTTGCTTTTGATATATAGTTTTAAAATATTTTATGTATTCATGCAAAGAAGCTCCATTAAAGTAAAACACGTATATACACAATTTTAAACTTGCTTCTTTATTGAAGGATTTAAATACGGTAAATAATAAATATTAAGGCCTAAACATACAGTGTGCGAATTTCTGTATTATAGACGAAAAGGTGAAGAAATCAACAGACATCAACACCTGCTTACAACTAGTGATCAAGACAAAAATAGAACGGGAGGGATTTATAACCCTCCCCTCAGACGTGCGGGAGGGGGTGGAGCAGGTGTCAGACCCAGATATCGCCTTGGACATGGTCAACAAATGGATAGACCAAAAACAGAAGGAGGGAAGGAAATTCAAAGGGTTAAATTAGTACCTGTAGGAAATTTGCAACTCGCATTTATAATTGTTAATACGGAAAATTGACTTATAGTTCATTGTACAACTTGATCAATTGAAAAGAAAATCTTGAATGTGTATGTAGGCTATTTGAAATAATTTTCTCTTGTCTAATTTTTAAGTCTGTCGTTTTTTGTTTTTTTTTTGGGGGGGGGGGGGAGCACACCATATTCAATCAAACAAGTAGGTAATGGAGACATTATATTGAAAAAATGCTCAAAATTTGTTTATGAAGGAAAGGATTTTATTCAGCTTTTAGAAGATGTAATATTCTAAAGTTATTTTTTACATATCATTATATACATTATCCGTTACTTAGTGGACATGGCTTCATGGAAATAATATCACATTATCATATATGTCATGTTCATATAAGGATTGGAATAGCTCGATATATGGATCAATCAGATATGGCTTCTGAAAGTAAATTATTGTACATGTATGTTGGTTTTCAGCGATTCTTTTATTGTTAATTTCAATTTTATTAATGAATTTAGTGGTATTTTTAAACTGGGCGCAAAATATTGGAATAGTTAAAGTAGGGTGAAAACAGAAATAGAAGTAAGGGCGTCTTTTTTAAATATTTATTTAAATAGAGATATATTAAATGAGCACCTACTTTAGCTGTTTTCTTACAATATTCATTTCGTATAATTTTTCGCAGTAC
The DNA here is from genome assembly GCA_003671525.1 of Saccostrea glomerata. NCBI lineage: Eukaryota > Metazoa > Mollusca > Bivalvia > Ostreida > Ostreidae > Saccostrea > Saccostrea glomerata. Next base: position 218,533 of record PRKT01000036.1, on the reverse strand, counting down.
ATAGAATTTTTATACGGCATATAAAATTTTACATTAATTAACTTTAAATAGTTGGAAATAATAAAGATATATTGCGTTGTTATTTTAATGTTTGAGTTATGTGTATTTCACTGCCAGTTTAAAAAGAAGTACTCGTACTGCACTCCTGACTCAGGTGTCTTGAAATTTATAAATCTGCAAGAAGAACTACTGATCATCATAGATATATAGGTAATTCATCTGCTCAATACCCAGGAACAGAGGAGACGATTTTCAAAGAATTAATGCATTTTCACTATATAATTTATATAGCCACGCCCTAACACAAGAACTTCTGACCCCGAGGCCATGAAATCGATAATTTGCGATAAGACTTTCTCGTCCTCACTACGTATGCCGTTAGTTTTTTAAAAATCCAGTGGCAGAGAAGAAGATTTTAAAGAATTAATCCATTTTCATTATATAATTTATACAGCCCCGCTCTAACACCAGAACCCCTGACCCTGAGGCCATAAAATTAAGAATTTTAGAAGAGGCACCCTTCCTCATCATAACTATGTATAGAGTAAGTTGGTTTAATACTCAGGAGCAGAGGAGAAGATTTTCAAAGAAAAAGACTCCTTTCTCGTCTTAACGACGTATGTCGTTAGTTTTTTTTAAAACCCAGAAGCACAAAAGAAGATTTTAAAGAATTGATGCATTTTCACTATACAATCTATATAGCCCCTCCCTAACACTAGAACCCCTGACCCTGGGGCCATGAAATTCACAATTTTTTAGTAGAGGACTCGATGCTTATTACATTCATGCCAACAGTTTGACTGCTTGATGTCTAGAAGTATATTTTAAAAGAATGCATTAATTTTATTGGGTTGTGCCCCATCCCTCAGGCCCATCGGGTACAGGGGCCATGAAATTCTTAAATTTTGTTTCCCTTTACCAATAAATGCTATAAGCCAAAATTGATTGATATTGATTGTACGGTTGCAGAGAAGAAAATGTTCAGATGTTCACACACGACGCACACCGCACGACGACGGGCGAAAAAGATATCAGTACATGTAGGTAACCTTAGTTTACAGTAAACTCAACCTCACCTAAGAAAATTACTCAGGTGATCTTAAAATACATGTATATGCATTTTCTAAATGAATTTTTATCGATAAAAAAATGTGTCGTTTACTGATTTTTATTTGAAAATTAAAATAAGTACACGACTATATCACGAAGCAAAAGCTACCACTTTTGACCAAATAAATGTATAGATTTTATTACACTTAATTTTAATTTTTAAAATTCAAAACTACAAATTACACTGATGAATTATAAATATTCAATTAAAATATATTTCTGAAGTGAATCAATTTAAATATTTCTTATATTAAATATTTTTATCTGTTATTATATTCAATTATTTTGTTAAAGATTTCTTTGTTTTGATACAATTTTTAGAAAGATGAAAAGAGCCGTAAAAATGCCATGTTTTGTAAAAAATATATTTGATATGTACTTGTTTTCTTTGTTCCTGGTCAGTTGAATTATATACAACCTGGTTGCAGGGTTCACAGTTGTACCTGTAAATTAATTTTTATCTCAAGGGACTAACTCATGATTGATCCTTGGTGTTAAAAGATTTTTAATATGTGTTATGTAGCCCCTGGTCACGGTACCAAACGTACCATTATTGTATAACTTTTGATGCCATATCGCACCTATAATTTTTGTAATTTTCCTGTCATAAAAAATTACTACGCGCTACATTCTAAAATTTGATTGGTCATTTTTATTATCAAAGAAAAAAAAAATAGTTTCGGCCTGAGCAAAGTTGTAGGTCCTATGCGTCACTTCTGCTCCTGATCGCAAATAAATCGGACGCAACTTTAATTGCTCTCTCTTTTACTTAGATTATTCCGCTCAGCCAACATTTTTAAGGTATTTTGCTGAGTGTTGAAGTCGTCAACCAGGGAAAAAGGAAGAATCCTGTTTAACCCAACGAGAATACTTAAACTACCATTCTATTAACACAGAGTTTTAGACGACTGTACCTTTGCTACTTGTTGTAAAATCAAAATTTGACATTCAGCTGCCTGATTTTACAAATAGAAACAATACCTAACACAGTGGCAGCAATTGTAAAACCCATGGTAAAAAAAATTAAAATTGCATTGGTATCAGGCCATGACCCTGGAATTGTAATCATCCCGTTTACAAGTGGTTCAGCCAATTGTTTAAAAATAAGCTCATCTTTCTTTGCAGCAGTAGCCATTTTTTGTAAACTTAAATGGTAAGAATGATCATCAGCCAGGATTTTGTTCATAGTGTGATTATAAATTTGGAACTTGGGGACTTCTAAATTAATAGGTTCAGGAAACGTTGTATTTCCTAAAAGGTTCTGTAATTTATCCTCGTCAAAGAATTGTTGCAAAAGTGCTAAATTAAGTGGATGGAGTTTTGTAGAGTTCTGTTTAGAATCATAGCAAGTAACTAGTCTAGGTGGCAGGTATAATTCATTAGTAGAATAGGAACACTTGCATGGAATAGTTAAAATACAAAAAGTGCAACCAGGTATCACTTTCTTTTCTTCGGGACAATTTAAAGATAAACTCTTGATTTTGTAAACCAAAACAGTTGTCGAAGACAATTCAATAAGATTGGAATTCAAAGAATTTGGAACGAATCGAAAGTTGCACAATTTCTTAACAGCATTAGGATCATTCATAAACATAGCCAATGCACAATCAGGAACATTAATTGGAACTAATGGTAGATTATTCGTGCAGAGGATAGTAGTACCATGCATGCAGTTTTCTAAGAAATGGAGACAATTTGCCTTCAACTAAACTTTGTACAGCAGCTTGAAGTTTATCCAAATTACTTTTAATTGCATTAGCTTCGTTAATTTGCTGAACCAAAATTGCTGAAATGTTTGTCAAAACTTGCTCAACTTGCATAATTTTACCATTGAAAGACAAAGTGATGTTAGTAAGAGCTGCACGATTAAGTTCAATACCTTTTAGCAAATTAGATGTGCGCTTATCCACCACCGACATATAAGAAGAAAGACGTGCTTGAGAGTGCTGCATGGCTACTGCAAGTTTGGAACTGCGAGCATTTAAAGCATTTACATGATTTGCTAGCAACTGAACATCTTCAATTGTTGCTGTCCCAAACAAACTCCTTGATAGTGAACCAATAAAAGGAAGGAATGCTCTAGTACGTTTTGAGTTTGAAGGAAATGGGGTGTTTGGGATGAGAGACTTAATCGAATGTGTTACATCTTTAACATGTGCTTTTGTTTCCACATGAATAGTATTAACTACATTTATCAAGTCATTCAAAGTGTGACAGTAGGGAGTGTCGTCACTGCAAGAAGGAATCATTAATGATCGTAAACGGGCAATGCCAGGTAATTTCAAATGAAAGGTGTGGACCCAATTTTCCTTGAGAGTATCAACCTGGAATCCGGCTGAAATACGACACCGTAGTTGATTCGTTGAACGGATCTCTCAGCTGTTGTATGAAGAGTCTTGGAGTCTGCTTCCGCCGTAACCATGAAGGTGAACAAACATAGAAGGAGCAAGAAACTGTGCCACAAGGTCATAAACAGGCCTAAAAATACAAAAGAAAGAAAGATGTGATGTGAGGCGATTGAAGTAAGGTTGATAAGACTTTACTTTCTAGCACTATAAACAACATATACACAAAGTAATGCAATAAAAGGTGACTCTTCATCACATCTCAATTCCTTTTATCCAGATTCGAGGAATTGGAAACTTTATTAATCAATTATGAAAATGAGCACTCTTTTACCCCCAAAAAAGTTAAATAATGACCAACACACGGTTTCACTTAGCTCACAAGAAGTCAATGACTTATTTGTCAAATGGAAAGAAAGCAAGCTACGGAACTGTTCATACCGAGGAAAGGAATCAAACCCTAAAAATTACCAAGCACCATTTGCATCACAGAAGAAAAAAAAAGGAATGAAGCATTGTCTGCAGATACAATCTTCACCAATACTGGAAAAGATACCAATATCAACCAGTTAAGAATAAAGGTAGATGTAGATCTATACCTCAAATGTTACTGACACTAGAAGAAGTAACAAACACATAAGAATCGCTATGTACAGTTTAAAGTATGACAAGAAGAGAAATGGGGATTTATTCAAGGTAGTAGGACGTGAGCAGCGAACTCGCTTAAGCTTGAGACTGTCGCCTATTAGCCTTAACAAAATAAGTCTTTTTTTCGTTTTCCCGCTTTGGTGTAACGTCTATTGATATCGTCTAATGTTTCTTTGTCGAAGCTTTCATCAGGCTCCCATGTGCTGGAACCATCTTCCCATATGACTCTGATCAAGGGCTTATTGTTTTTGAATTTGGCATAGGGCATGCTTTTGATTTTCCATGTATGTTGTGAAGGGTCAGGAGGTTGTGAATTAGTTTGAGTTTGCTCTTGACTTGTAGGAGGAAGAGCTTGGTTAGGAGGGTCAGGATCATGGTTATCGGTGTCAACATCTGGTTGTGGTCCAGTTTGTTGGTTTGCCAGTGGAGGTTGATTAGTATGTTGATCAGAAGGTACATTTGGATTCTGATGTGGTTGCGCATCTTGGATTGGCGTGCGATACACATCTGGATCGTAGTAATGTTTCAAATGACTTGCATTGATGTAGGAGGGGTGAACTTTGTTATCTGCTTCTCTTTCAAGCTGGTATGTGTAGTTTCAGTCTAATTAAATGATTCGGTATGGTCCAGTAGCTTTGTCATACAGCTTGGCGGTTTGTCCTTTTGGAACTTGATGTATGGCCATCAGTACACGATCTCCTATTTTGAAGTCAGGAATCCTAAGTGAACGATCGTGCCTTTCTTTGTTGCCTTCTTGGTGGAAAATGTCATTGTCTTTAGCAACTTCAGCAGATATTCGAATATTTTCCAACAAGTCCTCTAGGTATTGCTTAGTGTTTCTTCCAAGGTTGTCTTTGGGCATGAGATCTGCGTCGAAGGGAAGGCGCATTTCTTCTCCAAACATCCGATGGAAAGGGGAAAATTCTGTAGAATGTGAAGAAACAGCTTTATGCCGGACAAGAATTTGGGCCATTTCTGTTGATCATTGCTGCAGTATGCTCTAAGACATTGCGCAAGAACTCCGTTTTGACGCTCGACTTAACCATTGGTGTTGGGATGGTAAGAACTTGTGTGGTATCGGGAAATGTGAAAGATTTCGCAGAGAGCATTTACAACTTTAGACATGAAGTTCCGGCCGCGATCTGAGAATAATATTGATGGAGCACCATAACGAGAAATTATGTTGTTAAACAGAGCCTCCGCAATTTCTGTTGCACTTTGGGTTCTTAGTGGAATTGCTTCTGGAAAACGGGTTGATGCTTCTATACACATTAGAACATACTCATATCCCTCAGCACTCTTCTGAATTGGGCCTAGAATATCCATCTGCCAACATTCAAATTTGCCTCTACGTGGCATTGATGATAATAGAGGTTTTGCTGGGTTGCTGTCTCTTTTGACTTGTTGACATTTAATGCAGGAACGTACGTAGTCCACGATATCCTGGTGCATGTGGGGCCAGAAGTATCTTTGCATAAGAGATGTTCTCATCTTTTCAATTCCGAGATGACCACCTCCAGCTATGCTATCATGATATTGTTTTAAGGCCTCGTGTCGTAGAACTTTGGGAAGTGCGATTTGAGAGATGAAGCGAGATTCCATGGGTTGCCTCTTGCAACGTCTTTGAAAGAAGTGTATGAGGACTCCATCAACAATGGCATAATGTTTGGCTTCTGAAATAAGGGCACCTCGAGTCTTGAGATCATCTGGGACAATGTTATTCTTCAAATGTTGTATAATGTCTTGGAAATCTGGGCACTCCGACTGTAGCTCAAACAATGACTTCTGTTCAGAATGGTTGAGAATCAAGTCTTCATCTTCTTACATGGATATGATTTCCGTGTCATCAGGTTCATAAAAGAGATTGATTTGAACTCCAGATGGCGAGTTGTCACAGGTTTCTGTCGTAGAGACTGTCAAATCTGATGGGTCATCATCAGGATATGGAATGCGGCTTAGCGCGCCTGCGACGTAGTTGCTCATTCCAGGACGGTGTTTGATTTCAAAGTCATATTCTTGAAGTTTCAGTGCCCATCTTTCAAGACGTTCTGTGTGCTTCGCAGATTTTAGCCAGATGAGCGCTCGGTGATCTGTGTAGATGACGAACTTTTTGGCCAACTAAATATGGTCTGTAAGCTTCTACGCTCGGAGGACGGCTAAGAGTTCTTTTTCGGAAGTGTTGTACTTCTGCTCTTCTTTTGTGAGTGATTTTCCTCCGTATGCAATGACATGGTCTTTGTTGTCAGTAGAGAGCTGGCTTAAGTAGTAACCAATAGCACGATCCGAAGCATCACAAGTTAGAATGAATGTCTTGGTAGAATCAGGGTAAGAGAGAATTGGAGCTGAAAGAAGAGCCTTTTTAAGAGTTTCAAAAGAATGCTGGCAGTCAGAAGTCCATTTGAAAGGAATGTCTTTTTTCAATAGAGAATTCAAAGGTGCTGCAATTTTTGAAAAGTTGTGAATGAACCGCCTGTAATAGTTTGCCATTCCGAGAAAACTTCTAAGCTCCTTTTGCTTCTTGGGAACTGGGTATTCGCTAACTATTCTGGTTTTTTCTGGGTCTACTTCAACACCATGACGAGAAATAGTAATTTGCCCTAAGAATTTCAGTTGCTTAACAGCGAAGTGACATTTTGAGGGTTGTAGAGTCAAGCCTGCTTCTCGCAGCTTGCGGAAAACCTGGTCTAGATCTCGAAGATGAGCAGAGAAGTCAGGAGAGAAGATAAGAACATCATTGATATAAACCAAAAGAGACTTGAAATTAATTTCCCTCAAAACACCAGACATCAACGTTTGAAATGAAATGGGAGCATTCATTAATCCGAAGGGCATACGTTTCCATTCGTATACTCCATCCTGAGTAATGAAGGCTGCATTGTGCCGAGAGCAAGGGCTCATTTCTACTTGCCAGAATGCTGATCGGAAGTCTAAATTGGTAAAGTATTGAGCTTAAGCATCGCCGATTGAGTCAAAAACTGTCTCAATATGTGGAAGGGGGAAAGACATAGGAACTGTGATTTTGTTAAGAGCACGATAATCACATGCAAAGCGATGCTGACCATTTTTCTTTTTGACTAGCACAACAGGAGAGTGCCATTCAGAATATGATGGCTGAATGATTTCGTGCTTTAACATTTCATCAATATGTTTTCTAATCTCTTTCGTGGTATGAGGAGATGTTAGATAGAATTGCTTTCTGACTGGTTTTGCATCTGGCATTGTGTCTATCTTGTGCTTGTAGAGGTTAGTTTTGCCAAGATCTGATAAATCAGCAGAGAATATGTCTCTGTTGTTTAGCAGAAATTCTTTCAATTCCGACCTCTGTTGCTCAGATAAGTCAGATTCTAACAAATCAAACTCAAGGTTTGTTTTTTCAGAAACTGAACTAAGTGAGAAAATTTCTGGAGATTTTTCATCATCTAAGGGAAAGATTTTAGCAGAATCTACTTCTACTTTAGCAAGCACTTGATGAGCTTTCAACCTGACATCACTGTGTGTTGGGTTGAGGACTTTGAGATAAACCAAACACTTGGCAGCAATGACCTGTTGACTAAGAGTCAAGGATGGTAAAGGATCTAGCAGAACTACTTCACCATCCTTGCATCTAGAGATTTGCACTGGCACTGTGGTTTCACTTCGTTTCTTAATTACTAACTCGCTATCGTTTCTGGCTAGCCCAGCATTGGCATCCAAAGCACAAACAACAGTGATGTTAGAATCTGATTTTGCATGCAAGGTGTTAGTTTCAAAATCAGTATGTGCATTATTGGCTCTAAGAAAATCTAGCCCTAGGATAAAAGCGTGGTGTAGGCCCTTAACTATGTGCACTGTGTGATGATACTCAGCACTGTCTATATCTATAACAATTGGCAGAACCCCTAGTACATTCAAAAAGTTTCCTGTCACTCCCTTAATACGACCATGAGTTGGGGCAGAAGGTTGTCCTTAGCATATGCCGTATTAGAAATAAAATCATAGCTGACTACAGAAATACTCGCCCCAGTATCAAGAAGTGCCTTAACAGGACGTCCCCCAACCGTGATTTGAACTTTATTTTGGGTGAATGACGTAGCAAGGGCAATTTCGTTGTCTGTATGAGTGTCTTTGTGCCTATCCTTAGACTTTCGCCCACGGACAGGCGCGAGTCCCTATTGTTTAATTTTAGAATTTGTTACCGCCTTAGCATTATCTAGAAAACGCTTGTGACATACTCTAGCAAAATGACCCTTTTTCTTGCAATAAATACAATTAGAATTTCTAGCTTTACATGCAGACTTATTAAAACATGACTCACCCCCACAGTTGAAACACACATAGTCCTTGGAAGGCGTTCTAGAAGATGTGGCCAAGTTTCCGTTGTTTCGTCCTGTTTGTTCCTGCGTAGGTTGGAATTGCGACAGTTTATTGTCCTTACGGCAGCTATGTCCGAAACCACGTCTTTAAGTCCGGATGTGAAAACGTCCGTAATGGCGACAGGCTGTGTATTTGTACGATTTGGCGTCACTGCAGTTTCTGCCATCCGGGCGCTTCTCCAAAGGTCTTCCATGGTCTGTGGGTCCTGGGGAAACACAATAGACCTCAATTCCTGTCGAAGTCCTTCCATAGCTAGGAATGGTATGAGGGACTCCTACATCGTTGAGTCTGCCGCTAGCTTTCGCACACGGTATATATATTTTTCGACCGTTTCCTCTGGGAACTGCTGTATTTGTAGTACTTCCCTTTTGACCGGGGCTCTAGGTTTAAATCTTTTGTAAATTGCATCTTCTACTGTTTTTAATGAGGTTTTGCACGCCGATGACAGATGCATAAACCACTGGTGTGCTATAGAAGTCAGATAAAAGGGAGGCATCTGGATTGCAGTTCCCTCGGAAAGGCCATGTAACGAGACGAATATTAGAAACGTTGTCCACCATCCTGTAATGGATCCAGTTCCATCAAACTTCTACAGAAGTGGAAATGGAATTCGCGGCTGGCTGCTATGGGAGGGCTGGGTGGTGGGTGGAGGAGGTGTTGCGTTTGTTTGAGAGGTCGACTGTTCAGAATTACTTTGGACAGCACTTACTTTTTGGTTTTGGATCGACTCTTGCAACGTGCGATTTTGTTGCTCGAGTTGTTTAACTCTCCTTCTCATTCTCTAGATTTCCTCCTCATCGTCAGTTTGCTTCTGTTGAAGGCGGGCGCATGTCTCCTTAAGCTCTTGGTTAGTGGGAGGTGCCATAATCTTTTTGATCTCCACCAGTAGTCGTCTAAAACTCTGTGTATTTATTGAATGGGAGTTTGAGTACTCTCGTTGGGGTTAAACAGGATTCTTCCTTTTTTCCTGGTTGACGACTTCAACACTCAGCAAAATACCTGAAAGGTGTTGGCTGAGCGGAATAATCTAAATAAAAGAGAGAGCAATTAAAGTTGCGTCCGATTTATTTGCGATCAGGAGCAGAAGTGACGCATCGGACCTACAACTTTGCTCAGGCCGAAACTATTTTTTTTTCTTTGATAATAAAAATGACCAATCAAATTTTAGAATGTAGCGCGTAGTAATTTTTTATGACAAGAAAATTACAAAAATTATAGGTGCGATATGGCATCAAAAGTTATACAATAATGGTACGTTTGGTACCGTGACCAGGGGCTACATAACACATATTAAAAGTCTTTTTGCACCAAGGATCAATCATGAGTTAGTCCCTTGAGATAAAAATTAATTTTGTAATTTTGTAGTTTTGAATTTTAAAAATTAAAATTAAGTGTAATAAAATCTATACATTTATTTAGTCAAAAGTGGTAACTTTTGCTTCGTGATAAATGTTATATTTATAACTTTTAAACGTTTTATCATTAAAAACCACATAGTTTTTGGAGAGGGTACAATGGGAACATTAGAGCCTGCAGTACTGCTGTCTGTATGTCCTTAACAGTTCTCCTAACCACACTCAGGGCACTGTAAATAGAGAAAGACAGTAGAGAGGGTACAACGGGGGCATTGGACAAAGCATCCAGTACTGTTGTCTGTCTTTATATCTTTTTAGGACAAACAGGGCACTGTAAATTACAGAAAGTTGTAAGCACATTTACAGGAAAAAATACAAAAAGACAGAAGAGAGGGTATAAAAGGGTCATTAGGCAGAGGTTCTTATATTAATGTCAGTATGTCCATAATTAACAGTTATATCCTATTTCTGTGCTATATATGATATTTTATATTCTCCCTCACTTCGTTCGTCCGAATATAAATTAATGAAGTGCTAAATGAATAAAACACAACACATGTTAAGTAGGAACGCTGCTCGCTAGTGCTTAACGCTGCTCGCTAGTGCTTTTATTCAATTCTGATACATAAACACTCTGTGAAACCAACTGTATAGCCCAACTTCATTACACTCCATTGCATTACTATCCTCCATATTTCTTACAATCTTTAAATCCTAGCGAGCAAGCTTAGAGTGCCGTGCTACCGCATGGCCTTACTACTTATACCCTTTATAACCACGTGACTTCAGAAGAAAACTTTTCGAACACATACCGCACATAATTTTAATCATATGTACTGAAACGCTATAAGTATTAGGTTTGCTCGAAAATTTCTCGTCATTATTATTTTACTAAACATCACATCGTTTCGAAATTTGGTAGCAATGGACAATATTAGGTCAATCAACATGATCAATGGCCCATAAAGCTCATGGATTTCATCAAAATTTATTCAATTTCGATAAAAAATTGAAGTGACAAATTACATGTAATGCTAAACTTTACACAAATTTACACAATGTACATATCATGTAATTATATTTACACTGGTCTTCTATTCTTGAATGTTTACTATTTTTAAAATCTTTAATTTAGTTTCAACATTGGAAATAATATGTATTTATTGGGGGGGGGCTACAGGAAGAAAAGAGGGACAACTCTAGATTACAATGGTGAAGTCACATGGCCATCAGGTAACTACAGGTAGACCAGGAAGTTTAGATCAACAAATGAATTTTCAAACAAAGGAGGAGATAGCTTACGTGTAACACGGATACCAGGTTGGTATGTTTATTTTTAAATAAAATCGAAGTTCTAATGAACATGTATTCAAAAGCTGCCTTTGGCTGGTATTAAAAAGGAAATTCTCAGGAAAGTTAAAATTAGACTAAATGGTATTTCTAGGTCATAATTAAGGAGATTCCTTGAATAGCAAAACCCTATAACTTTCGTAATTAATAATAAAATCCTTTCAGCTGTTTGTTTTTACGAAACGCTTGTGCAAGACAAAATACACGTTTTCAGACAATAGGAATAAATATAGAGGCAATTAGAATTCAAAATCCTATAATCACTAAATGTAATTTCTCAAATGTTTACATTTCATGCGAATAACATTTAAGATCTGCCTATGTGATACATGCTCACTGGCACCTATATATGTTAAACTTGAATAAAGCTTAAATAGCAGCAACTAAAAACAAAGAAAAATTCACTTTTTCAGAAAAGTAAAAAAATGGAGCCCCACACCAGTGCCCAAGATGTGATGCGATGTGACCATTGTGAGACTGCTATAGTACAGATGCACTGTGACACATGTCTTGTGAACCTGTGTAAGGCCTGTGTAGGAGAACACATTTCTGATGAGTCCAAAGATCACAAAGTCGTTAAATTTCAGTCCAGGAAATCTACTCTCCTCCACCCTCAATGTACATTACATGGCAACAAACGCTGTGAAATGTACTGTGAGAAATGTGACATTCCAATATGTAGTGCCTGCATTGTCTCTGAAAACCAATCTGGTCATAAAATTCTTGAAATATTAGCAATTTACAATACAAAGAAAATGGAGATTGAAAAAGAAAATGAAGAAATGAGAAAGAGCATCTATCCAACTTATCAAGACATTGCCTCAGATGTGGAAAAGAGAATGAGCCAGTTAAATAAGGGATATGAAGGTGTCTCAACAGCCATTACAAAACATGGAGAGGAATGGCACAGACAAATTGATAAACTTGTGAATAAACTTAAAGCAGATGTAGACAACATGAAAGCTATTCATAAGACTGCCTTGGAGAAACACAGAGCTGAAATAAATCAGAAAATTTCAGACATTGATGACGAAATTAGAAAATTGGCAAATCTTCTAGAGTCAAATGATATCTCTCTATTTACTCATCACAAAAACACAATTTCAAATTTTAGCAAACTTCCCCCTAAAGTTGATACATCATTTCCAAATTTTACACCAATGCAATTTCAGGAAGAACTGTTCCACAAACATTTTGGGAAACTCTCAACTCTATCTCTGACTTCAGAAGAACATGGTTACAATAGCAAGCTAAAACAGATATCACTAGAAGCTGGATCCTCCCTTCCAGTCAAAAAGTTGCTTGATGAACCTGAGACTCTCACCACCATATACACTGCGTATGAATACACTGGAAGTGTGGCTTGCCTGAGTGATGAACAAATCTGGACAATGGGCGATACCAGCAGCATGAAACTCTTCAGCATCAATCAAGGTACACTGCTTCAGTTAATTACCACTACGCCAGGGAACTTGCCTCAGGATATAGCAGTGACAAAAAGTGGGGAGCTTGTTTATACTGATGCACTAGACATGTCTGTGAACATAATAAAGAATAAAAAGATAGAAACCGTGATTAAACTACAGAAGTGGAGACCTTTGGGTGTCTGCATCACCTCCTATGGTGATTTTCTGATTATCATGTTTAGGTTCGACATGAAATCAAAAGTTGTCCGTTACTCTGGTTCCATAGAGAAACAAACCATTCAATCTGATGATAAGGGTCAACCTCTCTACTCAGATGCACCTTGTTCTAAATACATCTGTGAGAACAAAACCTGGATATCTGTGTGTCTGATTGGAGTGCTAAAGCAGTAGTGGTGGTTAATCAGGCTGGAAAACTGAGATTTAGATACACTGGGCATACTTCTGCTCAAAATATAAAACAATTCACTCCTTATAGAATCACCACAGACAGTCAGAGTCACATCCTGACTGCTGATCGTGAGAATCACCGTGTTCACATCATAGACCAGGACGGACAGTTTATCCGTTACCTATACTGTGTTTTAAATGAACCTATTGAACTTTGCACTGATAAATATGATAACTTATTTGTTGCTCAAAATAGAAAGAGTCAAGTAAAGAAAATAAAATATCTACACTAAAATCAATTAAGAGTACTTTATAAATTTAAATGCATGCAAATAATGGACATTTCATAAAGACATTTCCTGGCAGCCTTTCCTTAATTTTTTTATGATTACTGTTAAATCACATATTTTCGTTAGATCAAATTTTCGAGGTTTGAGAAAAAGTATTGATGTGTGGGGATTCGATTTCGTGGTTGGAGATGTGTTGAATAATAAAGTTTTTTTTTTCATTTCGTGGTGGTCATGAAGTTCGGGTCTCTCCATACCTCGAAAACAACAATAATTAAACTCCAACGAATATTAGTGATTTCACAGTAGTCTTAACAGAATACACACATCTTTCCCCGAGATTGATTTATGTACCAAAAAGAAGTTATTTTGTGACAGATATAAGCGATATGTGAAAAAAAAAACTGAAAATTCAAAATATATAGTAGTCAGTCACCATAGTCTTTGTGTTTAAATGTATCAATTAGTGATTTTTCCCCCGTTTTTCAGGTATATGTTTGCCACTACTGTTGTTAATTTAATCACTGCACATCCATATTAATATTTCGCACAACATCATTAAACTCTACATAATTGGTGTGTCAAAAAACTATCTTTGATTGGAATAAGTGCCTTTTACAAGAGCTTTGTTTATATCATGCATAAAATGGTCCTATATAGATATACCACTTGGTTGATTAACACTTGATGTTCCATTTGAAGCAATAAAATAGAGACTTGGTGCTTTCATTCCATTTTTAAAATTTTCTCCTAAAAGTCTAGGTCTGGGAGAACTGGCTTTTTGAAATTGCAATGTTCTTGAATTTTCAGGTAAATGGGTATATTTGAGTATTTTCAATGAAGAAAAATAATATGAGCGGACTCTCTGATCTAAAAAATAAAACATGTCTTTTAATCCACAGAAATAGTTCTATCATTTACTAGTTGCATAGTTTAGATCAGAGGTTGCGCTCTATACTAAATATCAAAAATTAGCTTTAAAAATTGGCCGTTTTTGTAGACTTATTCAGAATATGAGGAAATTGACACATTTCGTGACATCATAATGCATTGACTGGCCAGAAAATTACGTCATTTTTTATAGACACGCAATCACCTAAGATCTGATTGATATTCAATGCATTGTTTACTAAAACTAAGCAGTTTCAGGTTTTTCAGAAATTCACAGGTCCAAAAAGGCAAAAGTGAACCTTTCTTCTTTAATAAATGTATTCTGTATTATAAAAATAACTAATATGCATTATAAAAACAATATTAGATTCCCAACACTAATAGACACCTGGGGTTATGATTTTAACAATTTTAGAATTTACAATAACCCCAGAATCCTTCTATAAAACTGCCAGCATTCCTATCGGATTAAGAGGGGGCCCTGGGGTGAGGGCAATCCACCCCTTTTGTATCCAAAATATGCACGATTTAAAAAAAAAAACAGTGTGCTTGGTGTGGCTTTGGGCCCCTTCCCTGACCCCAAACTGCCGGGTCATCCCTAATCTCTGTTGAGATTCTGCTAGGCTAGATATTTGGATTGTCTGCGACGGCGTCAGTCCAAATATCTAGCCTAGCAGAATCTCAACAGGGATTAGAGTCACCCCCCTCCCCCCTCAAGTACTAGTTTGCCCGACCTGAAACTCAGAATGAGATTTCAATTAATTGATCAGGTCACAAAAAATATCACTTGCATGCGTTCAGAATTGGATTTGTCAGTATGGTGCAATCAAGAAATCCTCAAATCTGTTCTTTGAAATATAAGTCCAATGATTTGAAAAAGATATGGGATAAAAATGAAACAATAAAGAGAATTCCTATTGGTTGTTTATACATATATCTATGGCATAAATCTAAACTGGCTGTATTTCATGTTATATGGGTATGATGACAAAAAATACAGGTTCAGTGTATGCATTTCATTTTTACAGTTCTAATTTCATTTTGACAAATTGAGATATAACACTAGCGGCGTTATAGAATAAACAACCCCTTCTGTGTCTTGTTTATTCACCAGACAAGTTGTTTGGAGAATGGGAGAAACAGGTTTATAAGTATTGCATCTCCTGAAAATTAAAATAAATAAAGAAATGATATTTTGAGAAAACTTGTAGTAGGTATGGAACGTATATATCTTAAAAAATAAAAAAGGCATGTTCATAGTCTATTTATTCAAAAGTTATTCTCATCATTCTGTACAAGCTGTTAGCAAGTTTGTAATTATGTTATTTCTGTACGTATCAGTAATTCATTGTATTGAACATAACTCGAAGGTGGTTATCATCACTTCTCAACATTGTCAACATAAACTTCACATCAAGATTTGGTATAATCTTCATGGCTTACACTGTATTTCAGATCTCTTACTTTCTGTTCACCAGCTGTATCATAGTCTCTAATGACTCAATTCATCTATATAAGCTAAAACAAAACAAGTCATCACAGCTGAAACAAGAATTCAAAGGTGAATCTCATTTCGATAAATGAATCCAAGGGCATAAAGTTATTTCATTTCAACACAGCAGACACAAATTCCTGGACAAATTTAAAGAATTCCATTTCGGGTGACGACATGAGTGCTGTCTGGGATATGGAGCGGCCCAGTAAGTTTGGGGTGGTGGCCCCCTTAGGACTGGCCTGCCTGTGGGTAGAGCCTGGAGAGGGGGAAGTGGGGACCCCTCTCTTCAGGTATCTCTGTAGCTCCATCAAGAAGTAGTTCTGTAAAAATACCGTACATTGTTTATAATAGAGACAAGCAATCAGCATAAGGTGAATCTTTTGACATTAATTTTTTTTGGAATCAGTGAAAAACAAGAGGCCCATGGGCCACATCGCTCACCTGAGCACTGTGGCTAGGAAAAAGTAGAAATTGGTTTATTTTTTGAATAGTTTAAATCCAAAAGTAGTCCCAAAACCAATCATGGCTTTGTTATTCTTGATAAGATGATTTTTGAAGAATTTTCCTATATATGTCTTTGTAAAACTTTGATTGGCCATCGTGGCCCCGACCTACCACTTGGGGTCATAATTTGAACAAACTTGAATCTACACTACCTGAGGAAGCTTCCATATAAATATGATCAATTATGGCTTTGTTATTCTTGAGAAGAAGATTTTTAAAGAATTTTCCTATATATTTCTATGTAAAACTTTGGTCGGCCATTGTGGCCCCGCCCTATCCCCGGGGGTCATGATTTGAACAAACTTGAATCTACACTACCTGAGGATGCTTCCACATAAATATGATCAATTATGGCTTTGTTATTCTTGAAAAGAAGATTTTTAAAGAATTTTCCTATATATTTCTATGTAAAACTTTGGTCGGCCATTGTGGCCCCGCCCTACCCCCGGGGGTCATGATTTGAACAAACTTGAATCTACACTACCTGAGGATGTTTCTCCATAAGTTTCATCTTTCCTGGCTCAGTGGTTCTTGAGAAGAAGATTTTTTAAACATACCACAAAATTTTCATTAATTCCCAATTATCTCCCCTTGAATAAGGGCGTGGCCCTTCATTTGAACAAACTTGAATTCCCTTCACCCAAGAATTCTTTGTGGCAAGTTTGGTTGAAATTGGCCCAGCAGTTCTTGAAAAGAAGTCGAAAATGTGAAAAGTTTACAACGACAACGACAACGATGACGACGACAGACAACGGACAAATTTTGATCAGAAAAGCTCACTTGAGCCTTTGGCTCAGGTGAGCTAAAAACGTATCTAACTATTTGTTTAGACAGAGATTCCCATTAACATAAATTCATATAAATAACTTGCATTACCTTTTAAATAATTTTGAGGTTTCATTTTTAGGTAAATCATTCCTACATGTATGCGTACAAACATTCTTCACTTGCTACGTATACACAAACAAAACTGGAAGATTATAGCTGTACCCTAGTTTACCAATGTTCTTTATTATCCTTCACATATTTTTTACTCAGTATATTACCTACCATTTCTGTGCCCAGTTCTCTTTTCAGTAACTGTTTGTCTGTCTGTGCCAGGCCTGGGTCTCGCAGGAGCCTCATGGCTTGTGACATTACAATGTACAGAGCATTCTCCATTACAAACATGATCAAGGATCTAAAATGATCAGTTTAACAAGTTTTAAAACAAATCACTTTTTAAAACATATTTTTCACCAAGAAAGAGTCTTCAAACCAAAGACAGATTACACAGATTATTAGGTAAGTTTTAAAAATCTTACTTTGGAATGACATCAAATAAACTTGTATCTGAGGAGGAATGTGGAGAATGGCCCGGTTTAACTTCATGCTAAAAAGGGAAAAAACAAAAATAATAATAATATAAACCCCTAAACATATTTTAAAAATTTTCTAACAGTATTTTTTTTGCTTGACAGTCACCATATATTTGTCATCAATAACTCTGCACAATGCAATCTCTGATAAATGATAATTAATATCAAATTTGTTCCTAAATAAACTTCTGGATAAATGTAGTCATCTTTATAATGTGGGTAGAGACATTACATAACTTCTGGTTAAGAATCCTTCCCAACAACAAATCAAAATTCAGTTAACCAGACCTTACCTTTGTTAGAAGTCTAACACACACATCTCTCACACAAGATGTCAGAGTTCCAAAAGATGGCAGACATTCCTGATCAATAGATGGCGCTGTAAAGGCCACAGCTAAGAATGGCTGGTGCTCTGTATAATCCATATTCTAGGGGGGAAACAAATTGTATATATCTAAAAACATGTAAAAAATTACAGGTGCGTATATTTTGTTAACTATGTGTGTATACTGTACATATGTGTTTAGATATAAATTAACATAAGATCGTTTTCCTAAAACTTCTGGGAAAATGAGAAAAAAAATGTCCATGCAAAAATTAACTAAAACTTCACTTTATCTTACATGCACACTACAATTAAATACTTTCTTACCCTTTCATACAAAATTTCGCAAAGTTCAGGAGTAAAATATCTCAACATAGAAAATGAGCGTCCAAGTATTTCTAACATTCTGAAAAGATAACAAGAAACAAATGAAACAAAACATTTAAAGGATTAAAATGAACATTAAACTTTTTTCAAATACTTTTGTTTTTTTTTTTTACAAAAAAAATAAATCATAAAGTTGATTTCTTCAATAAAATCTCCTATCTAAAAAATTTTTCAGCAAGACAGTATTTTACTGAATAAAGATTGACTACCGTACAGCTTGTTTTCTTGGCGGGTGTAAAATTTGGCGTTTTGCCTGCTCAAAGGTATGCCATTAATTTTGGCGTAATTTATTTTAGCGGACACAGGGTTTAAGCTCTCTGCAGATGAATTCTTTGAGGAATACTTACTAATTTAGCGATTAAAATGTTAGCGGAGTAACTTCAAAATGCCAAAATAAGCCAAAATTAGCACCTCGCTATACGGTATCATATTTATACCTCCTCTTTACTAGCAGCACTTTCTTGTTGGACTGATTACATCACTAACCTTCTTTTTACTTGCAGTACTTTTTTTGTTGGATTGATACTTACCTCCTTTTTACTTGTAATACTATCTTGGTCGGTAAATCTTCCTCTGTAGATGACTGTTGTTGAAGCCTCTGTCTGGTCACATGGTTTTCTGGTGCCCTGTTCTGTAAAAGATTGTCAAGTAATTACCGGTATACATGTAATGTAAAACTAAAAAACTCTGCCGTATAGTCTCTGATTTATCTGATTCAGCGTAGCCTATGAATCACCTGAGATCTATTCCTACCTCTAGTATATGCTGTAGATATCTTGTGCTCATAAGGTAGGCCACAAATGTCTGACACATATACAAGACACTGCCATGAAACAAACAAAAGTTCAACTTGACACAAATAAGAAAAGCTATGTAAAAGTGAACTGTATTGAATGAGTACATTTACTTCATTGCCTGTATCTTTTTCCGTATAGACAAAAATCAGTGTTACCTTAAAGAAAGTTTTGATAAAGTTAATGCAGGACTACGTCAAATCTATGTTGTATGACATTATATGTAGTGAATGTGTTTAGCCTGTGCTAGATTCATTATATTAGAATAGAATTAATACATTCTATTACATTGCCTGCAACTTTTACCAAATCAACAAAATCAGTGTAGAGAATAAAATGCTAAAAGAAGTTAAAAGAGAATATGGAGACCCCTTTATTACCTGTAGTTGATGGACAGAGTTGGGTGAGCTGATTCTCCACTGAGGTAGGTAAGCTGACAGCTGACATATAAAATCACACGTCTTCTCCGCATCAAACAATACATTGTCTTGAAGGAGAACCTTAGATAGCTCAAAACACTGAAAATAACCACAGAATTCTTAAAAGTTCATTCACATTTTTAGCATCATTCCTGAAATGTCTTCATAGCAATACTTTTGGGTTTTGTATAGAAAATCAGTACCTGAATCATTCGATCCTGGTGAGCACCAAGAAAATGGAAGGCATCCTCAAGAAATGAAAATTTCAGCACCAACAACATGGTGGCATACAGATCCACAGAAAGGCAGTATACCCCATGCCAAGAGAGTGTGGCCAAATTATCCTTCTGTTTGGCATTAATCTAAAACATTGAACATTCTATAAAATTTCACCTTTTATACCACTTGTACACAATCCATCGATCTAGGTAATAATAAAACTTCTGAATTTATAAGCTAGCATTGTGTTAAAAGTAAGATATTCATGTCGACTTAAAACTGAATGTGCCTCACAAACTGCAGTTTGAAAGGAGGAATAAAAATATTACCATGGCTTGTTTTAGTGTAGAAGGTTCAAGATCCTCATAGAGATTAATGACAGCTAGACACAGATGCTGAGTCAGTCCACTCAGGGCTAAAGATTCTTCTCCCTGTAAACAGTAATGGTAGGAGTTTAACATGTTGTTATTATTGGTAAATCCAATAAATTAATCTGAAAGTCTATTTGACTTACCTTTTCATGCTTTGCAATACTCAGGAATTAAGAGCAACATCACAGTGTGTACAGAATTCAGACCTTGTTTACCCTAATGAAAAAAAATTGAAATTTGAGAGAGAAAATCTTAAAATTAAGAAAATAGAGTAATAATAATGTGTCATTTCTGCTAGTGTAGAATTAACTATTTAATCTAGCATGTTATATTCTTAGATAGTGCTAATCCATTTAATATTCACATGTAAATTTTAATTTAAGGGGGCCGACTATAGTTTTATTGTGTGAAAACTACAATAGCGAAACTCTTCGTTTTTATAACATATATAACTTACATTAACTTAAGTGTACATGCAAAGTTTGGGGGAAATCTACCGTCCAGGTATTTTTGAGGGACTGTCTCAAATTACAGGTACATTTACTATTGGATTATATAGGAAAATGCCAATTCTTAGCACTTTAAAGCAAATTATACAAATACTACAATAGACATTTTGTTCAAACTATAATATTTGATGAGTAATACTATATTTTACAATATATGTAAGAAACACAAAATTCTACCGTCTTGTTACCTGAGTGGGCATCTCAAAATGCAAAAAATTAGCAAATTTTACTATTTTTATAGAGTTTTACAAAATATGACGTACATGATGGATTCACATGAAAACATAATAAAAATATTGGAGATCTTCTCAAATTTCTATGTTTTAAATTTCAAGAGTGTATGATTATTACTTTTTCTTTAATAATATCTTTATTAACCCATTCTTTCAGAGCTACAGATTATCATAACGTCAAAAACACACGGCAACGACGTCAACCTACCTATCAATTGCAAAAACAGTTAACAAATCATTTATTCAAAATTGTAATTACATTTTTATACCTATAATTTCTTAATTTTATTTAATCTTAATAATTAAGCGAAAAAGTTGCATTAAAACAGTAAATACGCTTCATTTTACTATGATGCGCGAAATATTGCGCAAGGGAAACTATAGTCGGCCCAGGAAATTCTAAAGGTGGGATCAGGTGCCTGGGAGGAATAAACATCCCCTGATTACAAGTCACACCTGATGTGAGCTTATAAATATTGAGCAGGTAGATGGAACTTTTTCGAGTCTAATTCAGTATAAATAGAAGGCCTAGCAGTTGTTATGAAACAAATAAATGGGTGATTTCAATACTGACCTTGATGAAGAACTCTACAGAGGAAAGGAGGGATGAAATAATGAGGTGTTCCTGTAGAACTGGTAACCAAGACGACATGTCCGGTAACTGTTGGATCACTTCCTCCAGTAAACAACAGCTGACTACCTCCAGAATGAATCGTTTAAACGTCCACATTTGGCCCCCCGATAATTTACAAAAAATAAGTTTGAAGATTTCCTACATATTTTTGTCTCAATCTTTCCATCAAACATTGTAGTTTATTAATTTCATTTTCAATTTTCACTTCCTTGCACTGTAATTTGGGAATTTATCTGATTAATATAGCAGGGTACGTTGTTTACATCGATTTCTCATAGACATTAGGCCACACCCCCATTTTGCAAGCCCATTTTTTATATGAGCACGTTATATGTTTCACGTTGTAGTAAATGGGGTCAATGTAAATAGTTATGCTAGTCACTTACATTCAGGAAAGAAATTGAAACAGTCGTGCGCTCACTTGTTATTTTCCAAAATCAAGGATACCTGTCTTTATAGTAAAGGCACCTTGTTTACAAATTTTAACCCGTCTTTGACCTCATGAATAACAAAGCATTGAACACGTGAATCAAATCTATTCACTTTCATGCTTTGAGCAGATCAATGCGACAACGTGTCTATTGTTGCGAGCTATCAATGGTCAAATCATTTTAAAATGGGTAATGTACCCTGGGATATTTTTTTTTACCGGTATATTTATACGGAAGCCCGTTGAAACCTACGGAAGCCCGTTGAGGCCAGTTCAGAGAGAGAAATATTTTTTATTGCGTTTAATCGCAATAATCATTGCGTTTAAACGCAAAACACTTTGCGTTTAATCGCAAAAGATTGCGATTAAACGCAATAATTATTGCGTTTAAACGCAATAATATTTTTGCGTTTAATCGCAATAATTTTTGCGTTTAAACGCAATAATATTGCGATTAAACGCAATAATTTTTGCGTTTAATCGCAATAATTTTTTGCGTTTAATCGCAATATTTTTTGTGTTTAATCGCAATAATTTAAATGCAATACTCTCTGCATTTTATCGCAATAATCCTTCCTTTTAAGGATTTATTTTGAATTTAAACACAGTAATTCAGTGCTGAAGTTGAAATCAAACATCGGCTTGCCAAAAATTATCATGAATCTACGGTCTGATTCTTTAAAGAAGAACCGTTTGGTTCTGTGCCTTGTTGCTAAATGTTGCAGTTTGTGAGATTTTAAGTTTAACAATGGCATCCTAAGTAAACAACCAAAGTTTCTTAAACCTATTAGAATCCAACACTTTTAACGCATTAATGAATTCCGTAGGTATCACAGCAAATTAAGAATGCATCAGTGGTATTAGTAGCCATATCAATTTGGTAGTACACATCGATCAATCTGTTTTCATTTGATTTATTTTTGATTTCATGATTCCATCTCCTAAATTCTCGTGTTCTCGTGTTTACTGTATGTGATCAAAGGAAAGGTTGTGAATATACATATACATAATATGTACATGTACATATACATAAGTCTAAACATTTCATCAGTCGTTTTCTTAAGCCTTTATAAAGGTACATGGTGTAAACTATGTGACCGCAACGTGGAGTGATTGTTTTCCATAATTATTTCTTCTCTAATCTTTTATTTCAAATTCCTTTAAAATTGTTTGCATAGTTTTGCATGCTAAAGC
Source organism: Saccostrea glomerata (assembly GCA_003671525.1). NCBI lineage: Eukaryota > Metazoa > Mollusca > Bivalvia > Ostreida > Ostreidae > Saccostrea > Saccostrea glomerata. The sequence goes on along the minus strand of PRKT01000036.1, from coordinate 195,508 downwards.
TTGTTTCTTTCTGAAGTTGTCTTTGTTTTTACAGACCGACACTTCTTTCTCCTCTTTAAATCCATACTATGATTTAACCATTCAGAAAGTGCTTGTTCAGAAGAATCTGATTCTATAAAGCTAAACAACACATAATTCTCCTCATAGATTAATGTACAAAAGAAAAAAAAAACAAATATCAGCGTGGAACCATTGCACTCTTTAAAGATCAATAGAAATACTTGCTTTTAAATATAAATATATTGCGTTTAAATGCAAAAAATTTATTGCGTTTAAACGCAATATAATTGCGATTAAACGCAAAATTTATTGCGATTTAACGCAAAAATATTATTGCGTTTAAACGCAATAATTATTGCGATTAATTGCAATATTATTGCGTTTAATCGCAAAAGATTGCGTTTAATCGCAATCTTTTGCGATTATACGCAAAGTGTTTTGCGTTTAAACGCAATGATTATTGCGATTAAACGCAAAGTTTTGCGTTTAAACGCAATAATTATTGCGATTAAACGCAAAGTTTTGCGATTAAACGCAATAATTATTGCGTTTAAACGCAATAAAAAATATTTCTTTCCCTGGACTGGCCTCAACGGGCTTCCGTAGAAACCAGTTCGAGAAAGAAATATTTTTATTGCGTTTAAACGCAATAATTATTGCGTATAATCGCAAAACTTTGCGTTTAATCGCTATAATCATTGCCTTTAAACGCAAAACACTTTGCGTTTAATCGCGAAAGATTGCGATTAAACGCAATCTCCTGCAATTAAACGCAATAATATTGCGATTAAACGCAATATTTTTGCGTTTAATCGCAATAATTTTTTGCGTTTAATCGCAATAATTATTGCGTTTAATTGCAATAATTTTTTGCGTTTAATCGCAATATTTTTTTGCGTTTAATCGCAATATTTTTTGTGTTTGAATGCAATACTCTTTGCATTTTATCGCAATAATCCTTCGTTTTAAGGATTTATTTTGAATTTAAACACAATGATTTAGTGCAGTTGTAGTTTGAAATCAAACATCGGCTAGCCAAAAATTATTATGAATACTACGGTCTGATTCTTTAAAGAAGAACCGTTTGGTTTTGTGTCTTGTTGCTAAATGTTGCATTTTGTGAGATTTTAAGTTTAACAATGGCATCCTAAGTAAACAACAAGAGTTTCTTAAACCTATTAGAATCCAACACTTTTAACGTGTTAATCAATTCCGCAGCAAATTAAGAATGTTTAGTGGTATTAATAGCCATATCAATTTGGTAGTACACATCGATCAATCTGTTTTCATTTGATTTATTTTTAATTTCCTATGATTCCATCTCCTTATTTCTCGTGTTCTTGTTTTTACTGTATGTGATCAAAGGAAAGGTTCTGAATATACATATACATAATATGTACTTGTACATATACATAAGTGTAAACATTTCATCAGTCGTTTTCTTAAGCCCTTCATAAAGGTACATGGTGTAAACTTTGTGACCGCAAGGTGGAGTGATAGTTTTTCCATCATTATTTCTTCTCTATAGTCTTTTATTTCGAAATTCCTTTAAAATTGTTTGCATAGTTTTGCATGCTAAAGCTTTGTTTCTTTCTAAGTTTGTCTTTGTTTTTACGGACTGACACTTCTTTCTCCTCTTTAAATCCATACCATGATTTAACAATTCAGAAAATGCTTGTTCAGAAGAATCTGATTCTATAAAGCTTGACAATACACAATTCTCCTCATAGATTAATGAACAAAAGAAAAAAGAAACAAATATTAGCGTGGATCCATTACACTCTTCAAAGATCAATAGAAATGCTTGCTTTTAAATACAAAGATTATTGCGTTTAAATGCAAAAAAATTATTGCGTTTAATCGCAATATTATTACGATTTAACGCAAAAATTACTGCGATTAAACGCAAAAATATTATTGCGTTTAATCGCAATCTTTTGCGATTAAATGCGAAGTGTTTTGCGTTTAAACGCAATGATTATTGCGATTAAACGCAAAGTTTTAAGAAATAAGATATCATTTTTTGAGTGTTATTGGGATGTAAAACGGGTTGGTCACGTGATCAAATCCCATAAAGCCCGAAGAGCTTTATGGAAGATTTGATCATGTACCAACCCGTTTTACATCCCAATAACACTCAAAAAATGATACCTTATTACTTATATTTACATTTGTGACTTATTCATACTTTAAACTTGCCTGCTTGTGACTTTTAACGTGTGAAATGCATTATTTTTCAAACCCAACAGCATGTATGTAATCCACTGACCGCGCGTCGACCCTTTATGACGTCACAGAGAAATTACGTCGAACGTTTATCGATACGAACATCTATGACCTCTTGACCCCGTACCTGTATTTATACAGTTATAAAAACGCTTGCTTTCAGTAGTGTTATATAAAGGAAAATATTTGCGTTTAAACGCAATAATTATTGCGATTTAACGCAAAGTTTTGCGATTAAACGCATTTAAACGCAATAAAAATATTTCTTTCCCTGGACTGGCCTCAACCGGCTTCCGTACTTGGACACAGATTTGAAGTTAATATTTTCTCTAAAATATTACGACTTATATATTTTAATAGTATTTCACATATAAATTAATTAAAAATCTTATCTCATTTAAATGTTATTAAAATTTTAATTTTTTTGGCGGGTTTGATTGACACATCTTTGCACTTTCAGAAATTTTAACTTTATACTTAATACTTTGGAAAAGTGACATTCTTGTTGTGTATGAATGAAAAATATTAATACTATAATCCAGAAAATTCAGAGTAGACATGTTCGAAAGCAAAACAAACACACAGTATATTGTCAGTCCGTGCAGTTGTGGTGACTTTGGCGATTAAACGCACCCAGTGAATCGTAAACAATCAACAATAACAGAGCTCTAGCCCTGTTTACAAAAACTGTGTACATAACACAAGTGTGCTCGATTTGCTAAACTCTGTACACAGCGGAATGACAATACTTGCGAAGGAGTTTTGCTTTCTAACATTTCTACTCTGAATAGAATTATTTTTTCTGGATTTAAGCTTTAATATTTCTCATTAATACACAACAAGATTGCCACTTTTCCTAAGGATTGTGAATAAAGTTAAAATTTGTGAAAATGCAAGGATGTGTCAATCAAACCCGCCAAAAAAATTAAAGTTTTAAATAACTTTTAAATGAAATAAGATTTTTAATTAATTTTTGTGTGAAATGCTATTAAAACATATAAGTCGTGACAATATACAGAAAATATTAACTTCAAATCTGTGTCCAAGTACCTTTAAAGTATGAAAAATTGTATCCTGCGTTATACGCTCTATTCATACAATGAAGCGCATTTAAGTGGTAAAATTTTCCATTTGGACGAAACGTTCCGAGTCATGTTTTGAACGTCAATAATACCACTTATACGAGCCTGGTCTCGGATAGGTGAGTTTATTTCAGTAACCCTATGTCCTTCCATTCCGGATATCTTAAGTCCTTACAGATATATAATTATATGTACCTTTAGTCCCAACCTATCAATCCGGAAAATTTAGGTCCATTTACATATACTAGTCTAATACTTAGTTGTTTCCTCCTCTTCCTTTCTCGAAAAATGGATAAAACGGTAAGGTCATGGAAAATTTTGTGAAGTTGAATTGTTGCAATGTTTTAATTTTCCCAACCCACCCTCCTCTTGTTTTAGAACAAATACTGCTGTTCTTGTTATGTCATTGAAGCTGAAGACTTCCTGCTTGGCCTGTGTCCACAACATCCCATGTCGCAGTGATAATCGTGTGCTCCAATATTCCCGAATGGTGCCCTGCTCGGTCCAGCGTTTTCATCAACTTGTGTATACTGTATGATTGCGTATTCTTCAAAGACTGCCTGTTGGGTACAGCGTTCACATCAACCAATGTCGCGGATATGAGGACTCTATGCTACCTATCAGTCTAGACGAACTCCAAAAACAGCGAACTCCAAAAAAGAAGTCTTTGGCTCCGTCATGCATTGCGGCAAAATGGCGTTTGATGTAAAACAAATTTCTTCTTCTTCTTCTTCCCATACGAGTTTACTCTTACTAGAGCGTTGAACTCGGACTATCACACGCGACGGACAAGGCTAAAAACCCGATCTGGGCACTATGTACAATAAAAAGTTAAAAAATGGCACACTTAGTTGGTGTTGGTAGGCAGCTGGCTCCTTGTGTATGAGTCCAGCTGTGTCCGGAAGGACTCTAACGTTGGTGCTGAAGCAACTACAGATGGTAAGTTGTTCCAGTCTAGAATTGTCCTTGGAAAAAAGGAATATCGATGTGCATCGATCCGGGTGTGTGATAGACGGAATGTGTAGCTGCCTCTGGTCCTTCTGTCACTGGGTGTCAGGTACATATCTGCAGGGATGGCCACCAAAGCATGCTCAATCTTGTATAACAAAACGAGTCTTATCTTCATTCTTCTTGTTTGTAATGGTTCCCAGTGTAGATCTTGTAACATCTGGGTAACACTACCAGGGTGGTTATCATGGTAGTTTTTGGTGGCAAATCGTGCTGCTCGTCTTTGCACTTTCTCCAGCTGATGGACTTGCTTGGAGTTCCAGGGATCCCATGCTGCACAGGCATATTCTAGAATCGGTCGTACTAATCCCTGGTATGCTGCGGATCTTGCAGATGTCCGGCATCCCCTCATATTCCTCCTGATGAAGCCTAGTGTCTTGTTGGCTTTTGATGTGATGTTACTGATGTGGTTGTCCCATCGTAGGTCTTTACTAATGGTGACTCCAAGGTATTTGCTGGAATCAACCACATCTAGGAGGTGCCCATGTATGGAATAAGTAGCGGTGATGGGCTTCCGCTTTCTGGTAACTTGAATAACAACACATTTTTCTGGGTGGAATGCCATCTGCCAGTCCTCCTCCCATCTGGTCAGAGAGTTGAGATCCTTTTGCAAGGTGACTGCATCATCCTTATTTGTGATGGGTCTGCAAAGGAGACAGTCATCTGCAAAAAGGCGAGTATCTGACAGCGTCCTTTCAGGTAGGTCATTAATGTAGAGGAGGAATAGTAGGGGTCCTAGGACTGTCCCTTGTGGCACTCCTGACACCCCTGGTGCAGTTGAGGAAGTATGGCCCTCTAAGAGTACTTGCTGTGTCCTGTTTGTTAGGAAGTCTCTAATCCATTGGAGAGTGGTGCCTCGTACCCCGTAGTAGTTGAGCTTATGAGCTAGCCGCTGGTGGGGGACCTTATCGAAGGCTTTAGAAAAGTCAAGCAGGATGATGTCTACTTGGCCTTTTTCTCCAAGGTTCTGGGCTATACTGTTTATGGTGGACACCAACTGGGTTTCACAGGAACGCTTAGAGCGGAATCCATGTTGACTGTTTGAGAGGATGGAATTCTCATCTAGATGGTCCATGACTTGGCTGTGTATAATGTGTTCCAGCAGTTTACAAGGGATAGATGTTAAAGATACAGGTCGATAGTTCGAAGCTAGATGTTTGTCCCCTTTCTTGAAAATTGGAACAATACTTGCCCGTCGCCAGTCATCTGGAATCCTTCCTGTGTCTACAGAAGATTGGAAAATGGATGTTAATATTGGTGCAAATTGATCAGCGTGGTCATGTAGAAGCTTAGCTGGTATCTCGTCAGGGCCAGTGGCTTTGTTGACTTTGATGTTTTTAAGAAGCTTGTGGACTCCATTTTGTGACACTCTTATACGAAGCATGTCCGGGTAGGGGCTAGGACCCTTGTCTGGCATGCTGCTGGTGTTCTCATTGGTATAGACAGAGTGGAATTGGTTGTTGAGTATCTCAGCTTCAGATTCCTTGTCGCTGTATAGCAAACCATCAGCCTTTCTGAGGGGTGCAGTACCTTGTGAGTCCTGTCTTTTACCCTTGAGGTAAGACCAGAATTTTTTTGGATTGCTGTGGAGGTCGCTGCAGAAGATCTCATCAATATAGCTGTCATGAGCCTTTCTAAATTCCCTCTGTGCTATTGCCTTCAAGTGCCGATACCGAGTCCAGTCCTCTGGGTTTTGGGTGGATCTGGCCTTATTGTAAGCCTTATGTTTACCTCGGATCAGGCGCTTGACTGAATGTTTATCCATGGCTGGGAATGCCTGTTCCTACTCAGCTTGGTTGGTACATGCTTCTGTATCATGTCTGTGACGTGGTTCTTAAACTGGGTCCATGAAACATTGATGTCGTTGTTTATCACTTATTCGGTTGCCAGGTTCTTCAAGCTTTCCTGGATTGCATGTGTGTCAGCTCTCTTCCATAGGAAAATTTTCCTCTGCCCTGGTTTGGCCAAGGTAGGTGTAATAAGCGTATCCAACATCACGATGTCGTGGTCACTTTTACCCAATGCTGGCAGAGGTTTGCACTTCTCTACTAGGGAAGAGTGGGAGACAAAGAAGAGGTCAAGTGTTTTGTCATCTCTTGTTGGAAAATCTACAATCTGATCCAAGGCTAGGTCATCCTGCATGTTACAGTACTGGTCAGTTACTCTTGTTGGGACTGATCGATCAGTAATTTGTCGAGATGGCCACTTTATATCAGGAAGATTGAAATCTCCTCCAAGTATGAAGTAAGAACTCTTGTGTTTATTCCGAATTTCAGTGATATCATTGATTAGCGAGAATGTATAATCGTCATCAACCCTGTTTGGTGGCCTGTATGCAGCACTGATGATTGCTGATTTGCTGTTAAGGAGGTCAACCTTGATGCTGATCATTTCAGCTTCTTTCCCACAGTGGACTGCAGAACTGGTAAGGTTCTGTCTGACAGCTGTCAACACACCACCATGCGGATCCGAAGGCCTATCCCGTCTGTATACTTGGCACTCACTTGGGATAAACTCAGATGAGGCCATGTCAGCTGTTAACCAAGTCTCTGTTCCAAGAATAATATCTGGATTTGCTGAGTCTATCAATGTCTCTAAGTCTGCAACTTTGTTTTTAACACTCTGAAAGTTTATATTAACAATGCGCAATTTATTTGATTTTACATTCACTTTGCTTAAGTTTTTGTGATGTTTAGGGGATGATGTGGCGATGGGGCTCCCAATAGATGAATACCCAGAATTATCACCTGTATGACTAGCTGATGATCTTACAGAAGTATTATTCAGTACTGAAAAGGAGTTGGACACAGACATGATGGATTCATAAAGGATGGTTGAGTGATTGGGTATATCACGATGGATTGTCGTTCACTTTTTCCACAAATACGACCGAATAATGGCTGTATTTAGTAAATTGTGACTGGATTTTAATTTTTCTTGAATAAAATAATTGTACTGATTAAATTATTTAGTGGTTAATATGTTTTACGGTGTGACCGTTGGGGCGAGCGCAGTTATGTATTATCATAAACCTACACGTGTACTGCCTATCATTCAAGAAAAAAAAGCAAAACAAGAAAACAAAACAGTAAAAAGAAATCACTTCCCAAGCATCGGGTTCGAGATTCCGAACTTCTCGGAAATTTCCGACAAAAGAAAAAGTCCTGTTGACTTAGGACGCAAACGATAGTTTTGTGGCTTGGAGATTGCATTAAATCATTGTTTGTAATTTTTTTTCATGTTAGTTGTTGCTATGTTTTAGCTACCATGTTGCTATGCACCGCAACATGTTTTCCGAGTTTCACGGAAGCAACCGACATAACTTCGTCAAAATTCGTAAGTTTCCGGTGACGTCATTTGTATCATTTCCGAAGGGCAAGGTGAAGGCCGGTGTTGTGGCATGGGGTATTTTTTTGAATAAGGTAAGGCAAAATCATTAATTCGTTAAGATTTCGGTAAGAAACAATGTTCCTTTAATTTTTTTACTATTTTTTATTTATTCGCGCAAAGGACATTTGGGTAGTGCAGGAATTCTGGGAATGTTGCACAGAGAAATTTTGCTGACGTATGTACAGATTTCAATCCGAATTTCCTCTGTTCATACACGTTAGTCTATTGAGCTCGCTTCGCGACGCTCGCTGCGCTCGCTATTATATGGAATCCGGATAGGGCCACGCAGTTCACTATCGCATCATCGCACCATCGAGATTTGAGTCGATGGTGCGATGACGCGATAATGCGATGACGATGAAGCGATGGTGCGATAACGATGAAGCGATGACGCGATAGCGCGATGACGATGATGCGATTGTGCGATAGCGCAACGACGATGATGCGATAGTACGATGAAGCGATAATGCGATGACGCGATGGCACGATAGCGATGATGCGTTGGTGCGATAGCGATGATTCGATGGCGCGATAGTGATGATGCGATGCTATATCGCGTCATCGTTATTGCTTTATCGCGCTATCGACATCGTGTCATCGCACCATCGCTCTATCGACTATATAGATAGGATGGCTTTCCCAGCAGTCATTGCACAACATGGCATTTGTTGATGAAAAGAATCAAGAATATTTCTTTAATGGATACGATAATAAAGAAATCATATTCTTCTTTGGTTTTATACCGAAGAGCGTCCATGTGTATTAAAATTCGAGCAAAGATTTGATTGCCCAGTGATAATAAACTGACTTTAATTTTGTATTTGATAATCATATTTTAAATAACAAACACATGTACCAAGAGGAGAGAGGGAGGAAGACTTTCGTTTTGTGTTTGCTTTTAATTTTCTTGATTGTGAATACTGTACATGTATTTTACGGTGCTAAAATTCAGAAAGTACAAAAGCGATGCTTTTAATTTCACCAGGGATCTATGTACTAGTATACAGGTCCTTGATTTCACGATGCAAGAAATTAATTTAAATTTCGTATAAGCATTTACTCGTTTTAATAGTTAATGATAGCATTCACGATGGGTTTAATTTTGCGGAAAAAAGATGAATCGCGAACATATTGAAACTAAAGCCATCGTAATTATTTTCCAATCTACAGTATTAACAACCCATCAC
>PRKT01000036.1:162627-182207 GCA_003671525.1 Saccostrea glomerata | reverse complement strand
ATAGGGGATATTACAACGGAGCAATCCTTGACATCAGGTGAAAACCCTTTAATTAGTATTACAGATGAGCTTGGGGTTCATGTCCCCCAGGCCATCAAAGAAAAAATTTGGTCAAAGCAATATATTGATTTGGCAAAAGTTATTATTTCAGAAATAGATAATCAAGATACGCATAAATTCTCAATTGTTGAAGGGCAATTGGTCATCGAACCAAAAACCAAAACAACCAAAATCATTACAATGCAAAGTTGGGTTGATGCCTTTTTGATATTTTCTAGTATATACCTAGCTAGGCATCCTTCAGATAAGATTAAGACTGTTAAATTTATTCTCTGTATCCTACTTGTACGAGATCTGGCTGAAGCTAAAAGTTGGTCAACTTTGACTTGAAATTAAAAACTATTTGCACATGAAATCAAAATTCTAACAAATACGTTTTCTAGAAACATTTATTATAAATCATTTTTGAGAACTTACATTATTGCAAGGTAATCCAATTTTTTGCAAAAGCACTTTTTGTAAGAGCCCACTTTTCATGACTTTTCACCGTTTTTTTATATAACTGCGCATGCGTGGACTCGTTTTTTGGAGTCTTTTCTGGACTGAAATTCTCACTTCCGTTAACGCCGTTTTTGGAGTTCGTCTAGACGGCCTATGCCGTGATGACTGCGTGTTGGGGATTCCGCATCAACCAATGTCGTGGTGATGAAGTCTCAGTTTTACCTATACCGTGATGACTGGCTGTTTGGGATACCGTCCACTTCAGCCTTGTCGTGGTTGGAATTCCAAGTGTTTGCGTATTCCGTCGCACCTCAACGCAATTGGACGAGTGCAACACATATTCTTACGCTCATTCCATTGTTTATTGACTTGATTGATATTTGAATTGATTGATTGATTAATAATTGATTGATTGACAAGTAATTGACTTGATTGATATTTGAATTGATTGATTGACTTATTGATTAATAATTGATTGATTGAATTTGATTGATTATTGCATTGGTGACGTTCATGCACTTGTGACCTACCCAGTGCATTGGTCTCTAGCAATAAGGAAAGAGGGGTTTTAGGTGTCACTTAATTATAAAACTTCGTACATTTCGAACACACGCTAATGTATTCACATCAATCGCACGCTTGATAGACGCCCCGCCTTCTCATTCAAATACTACAATGAAGCGCATTGAAGTGGTAAAATTTTCTGTTTGGATGGAATGTTTTGAGCTACAATGAAGCGCATTGGAGTGGTAGAATTTTCCGTTTGGATGAAACTTTCTGAGTCATGTTTTGAACGTCAATTATAACATAATGACACGCCCATATTTTTAGAAACGAGAAAGAAATATTCGTCGTAATGTTTAAGGACACCCCACTCTTCGTGACAAACAACATGAGTTACACTGAAATCAAGCTTTAATAAAATTAGAAGAAAGAATAAGAGACTCCCCGCTTCTGTAAAACTCAACTTGCAACAAATACAATAAAGCGCATTGAAGTGGTAAAATTTTCTGTTTGGATGAAACGTTCTGAGTCATGTTTTGAAAGTCAATTATAACATAATGCCACGCCCATTTCTTTAGAAACGAAAAAGAAATATTTGTCGTAATGTCCAAGGACACCCCGCTCTTCGTGACAAGCAACATGAGTTACACCGAAATGGAGCTTTAAAAAAATTAGAAGAAAGAATTAGAGACTCCCCGCTTCTGTAAAACTCAACTTGCAACAAATATGTACATATTTTTGAACTTATGATGTCTATTGAAGTTACCACAACACATGTTTCGGTCAAACACGTGTTGACTCAGTGTTTATTTAGACCGTCAATTTGATTGGCTATTATATTTATGGAAAACCTGTTCTACGGGTATTCGAATAAACAAATTGACCGTTTTATCCATTTCTAAAGAAATGGGCGTGTCATAAGATGAGTAGAACAGGTTTTCCATAAATATAATAGCCAATCAAATTGACGGTCTAAATAAACACCGAGTAAACGCGTGTTCGACCGAAACATATGTTGTGGTAACTATAAGAGACATGATAAGTTCAAAAATATGTTCATACAATGAAGCGCATTGAAGTGGTAAAATTTTCCGTTCGAATGGAACGTTTTGAGCTATCTTTAGAACGTTTATTGTAGGTATTCGAATAAAGAAATTGACCGTTTTATCCATTTCTAAAGAAGTGGGCGTATTATAAGATGACAATAAACATTCTAAAGATAGCTCAAAACGTTCCATTCGAACGGAAAATTTTACCACTTCAATGCGCTTCATTGTATATTTAGACATGCCCATTTCTTTAGAAAGGAAAAATCGGTCAGACGATTCAATCGAATACCTGTAGAACAGGTATGTCATAAATATAATAGCCAATGAAATTGACTGTCTACATAAACATCGAGTAAGCACGTGTTCGACTGATACATGTGCTATGCTAACTCCAATAAACATGATAAAATTATAATTATATACAAATTCGTTGCAATGCGTGTTTTACATAAGCGGGAACTCTATATATAGCTTTTTCTTATTTAAAAATCTTCATTTCAGTGTAACTCATATTGCTTGTCGCGGAAAGTGTAGTGTCCTAAAACATTACTACGAATATTCCTTTCTCGCTTCTAAAGAAATGGGCATGTCATTATGTTATTATTGACGTTCAAAACATGACTCAGAACGTTTCGTTCAAACGGAAAATTTTACCACTTCAATGCGCTTCATTGTAATACTGCAATGACCTACATAGCCGTGATGGCGAAGTTTTACAGTGAAATATGCGACTTTCTTTAATCGATATTATGTATATATTGAAAGCCTTTCTCCTAAAAAAATCCTGTATTAGTATTTACATAGACTATACTTGAAGACTTTAGCTATAAGATAACAATGTTGTAATTTAAAACGGTAAAATTCTGCATTTAAAAAGGGGCGAGATTGCAGCGTTAAGAAGATTCATTCTTTTGCAAAATTCTGTTTCAAATTACTATTGTACACAAAATTCTCCCATTTCTTATAAGGGAAATTCTTCAATCAATGGACTAAAAGTAGGTAATTCATTTCATTCTGACTGAACTCACCTTTAACCACACTTCCCCTGAACTTCCCGGGGTGAGGTCTTTGACAGAGGCCACTGGAATAAGATATGTAAAGTTAGCTACTACCCAGATAGCAAGACATAGTTGGGCCAACGTTGGCTCAATTTTTTTTCCAACGTTGGCCCACTGTTGGTAACCTTACGTTGGCCCACGGTAATTTTGCTCATCGGCCCAACGTTGGTCCAACATGTTGGCATATTGTTGGGCCAACGTAGGTATAATTGTATGCCAACTAAAAGCCAACCTTAACAACTGTTTGGTTAGGTTGGCCCAACGTTGGCCCTATGTTGAAATGTCAGATGAAATATTGTTGGGCCAACGTAGTTATAATATATAAGTGTATGCCAACTAACAGCCAACCTTAACAACTGTTAGGTTGGCCCAACATTGGCCCTATGTTAAAACGTCAGTTGGCATATTGTTGGGCCAATGTAGTTTTTAATGTATGCCAACTAACAGCCAACCTTAACAACTGGTTGGTTAGGTTGGCCCAATAATGACCCTTTTTTACAAGTCAGATTGCAAATTGGTGGGCCAACATAGTTATTACATAGAAACATTTGCAATTGTTCAAGTAATTCTTTTACATAAACCTTTTCATGACTGTTTAAAATAATTAATACACATATCTGCATTCATAATGCATACATGGACATGTTCAATGAAAACATTACTAATGATTCACTCTGATAATATTTTATATACATCAATTCAATCATAATATACAAAATAAATTTTAAAATAGACAATAGAGGTAAATTATGAAACATTATCAATTAAAAGTTCTGAATCAGGGCTCACTTCCTTTATTAAAGTCCTTTTGTTGTATTCCCGCTCTTTTCCGGTGCCTTCGTCCCGTCCTGTTTTCTTTAACTTGATCTTTGTCACACGGACTCATACTTTATACACTTCTTTATGCATGGTCCTCGATTTCATTGTTATTTACATGTACCGCCACAACATTTTTCCTTGCAGTCTCTGACTAAATTTCTTTGTTACGATCCTGTCTGTAATAGACAGTTAAGAATTAGAAAGATAAAAACAACTTAAAAGATGTTATTTAACCTTAACTTACACTGCTTGTTTGCAAAAAAACATGACAAGAATGAATTCCGAGTCAATTTTAACACTTAACCTGAATAAATAAGAATAAATATACTTACATCGCTTCTAAATGCAGCTGTATAGCAAGTGTATAATCCACAAATTAAAATTTCACTTATTCTTGCTTGCCCTGCATTACCACCACCTGTGAGCAATTTAATCTGACAGCTCACCCCACAGTTTGGTCACGTGATAGCGAACGCTTAACTTTTGTTTCAATTTCATTATAAAGCCGTGTCATTTTGATTAATGTATATGTAGGCTTCATTCACATCCTGTTCCCGGGAACATATTTAATCTCTTAATTCTCATGAATACACCGCTCATAAAAAAATCATAATCTCAAGGATTTTATTTCAAATAAATAATCATGCATGTGCACAATTCAAAAAATATAATAAAACACTCTTTGGTGCTGTGATCACTTAAGTAAAAATTTAAAAATATTGAATATATCAGATCTAAACAAAAACAGTCATCCAACAAACATCGCAGTGGGCCAACGTTGGGCCAACATACAACTACCAACTTTAAAAGACACTTTCTTTAAGGGTGTGTTACAAACATCTGGCCAACGTTGGGCCAACATACAACTACCAACTTTAAAAGACACTTTCTTTAAGGGTGTGTTACAAACATCGGGCCAACGTTGGGCCAACATACTACTACCAACTATAGAAGACACTTTCTTTTAGGATGTATTTCAAACATCGGGCCAACGTTTGGCCATCATACTACTTCCAACTTTAAAAGACACTTTCTTTATTTCAAACATCGGGCCAACGTTGGTTCAACATACTACTACCAACTTTAAAAGGGTTTATTACAAACATCGGGCCATTCTTGGGCCAACATACTACTACCAACTTTAAAAGACACTTTTTAGGGTGTATTTCAAACATCGGGACAACGTTGGGCCAACATACAACTACCAACTTTAAAGGACACTATCTTTAAAGGTGTATTACAAACATCGGGCCAACCTTGGGGTAACATACTTCTACCAACTTCAAAGGACACTTTCTTTAAAGGTGTATTACAAACATCGGGCCAACGTTGGACCAACATACTTCTACCAACTTTAAAAGACACTTTCATTTAGGGTGAAATTACAAACATCGGGCCAACGTTGAACCAACATCAACATCCCTCCTTCCTTGGGAAGTAAAGTGAATAGAAGTTGCTAACGTTGGACCAACGTTGGGCCAACATAGGAATTCTGTCATGGTCGAGAAGGTTGGCATGGTGACATTGGTCCAATGTTGGCCCAACGTTGTTCCCCCAACGCCAACCATACAACCATTTGCCAATGTTGGCCCAACATAGTCTTGCTATCTGGGTAGTAACTGGCTACTAGTAGCTGGCTACGACAAGTGGTAAAGTTAGCTACTAGTAACTGGCTACGACAAGTGGTAAAGTTAGCTACTAGTAACTGGATACTAGAAGCTGGCTACGACAAGCTTGTAAAGTTGGCTACTAGTAACTGGCTACTAGTAAATGACTTGAACCTTATAAGAATAACCGTCTAGTATCTTTTGTGTAAAATTATGCAAACTTGGGATACAAATGTTAATATTCTTGAAGTAGCTGGAATTTTACACCGCTGATATCCACTGATAGTGTTGAAAAAAAAAATCTCTGAGCTTTTCAACATAATATGGCACTGAAGTTACCAAGATATCGCTAGTAATAAACTCAGCTACTAGTACCTTTTGTCTAGAATTATGCTATTTGGGAGACAAATGTTGATGTATATGAACTAGCTGTTTCTTTACTTCGCTGATATTAACTGATATTGCTGATAAAAATAATCTCCAAGATATTTCACATGATCATGCAGTAAAGTTACCAAGATATCGTAGGCAGCTACTGGTACCTTTTGTTTAGAATTATGCCATTTTTTGAGACAAATGTTGATATTTTTAAAGTAGCTGGTTTGTTACCTCGCTGATATCAACTGATATTGCTGATGAAAATAATCTCTAAGATATTCCACATGATCTGGCAATAAAGTTACCAAGATATCGTTAGTAATGAATTCAGCTACTGGTACGTTTTGTTTAAAATTATGTTATTTTTTGGAGATAAATGTTGATATTTTTGAAGTAGCTGGTTTGTTACCTCGCTGATATCAACTGACATTTCTAATAAAAATAGTCTCTAAGATATTCCACATGATCTGGCAGTAAATTTGTAAATTTACCAAGATATCGTAAGTAATGAACTGAGCTACTGGTACCTTTTGTTTCAAATTATGCTATTTTGGAGATAAATGTTGATATTTTTTAAGTAACTGGTTTGTTACCTAGCTGATATAAATTAATATTGCTGATGAAAATAATCTCTAAGATATTCCACATGATCTGGCAGTAAAGTTACTTAGATATCGTTAGTAGTGGACTCAGCTACTGGTACCTTTTGTTTCAAATTATGCTATTTTTGGAGACAAATGTTGATATTTTTGAAGTAGCTGGTTTTTTACATCGCTGATATAAACTGATATTGCTGATGAAAATAATCTTTAAGATATTCCACATGATCTGGCAGTAAAGTTACCAAGATATCGTTAGTAATGAACTCAGCTAATGGTACCTTTTGTGTAAAATTATGCTATTTTGGATACAAATGTTGATATTTTTGAAGTAGCTGGTTTGTTACCTCCCTGATGTCAACTGATATTGCTGATAAAGATAATCTCTAAGATATTCCACATGATCTGGCAATAAAGTTACCAAGATATCGTAAGTAATGAACTCAGCTACTGGTACCCTTTGTTTCAAATTATGCTATCTTGGAGACAAATGTTTATATTTTTGAAGTAGCTGGTTTTTTTTACTTTGTTAATATAAACTAATATTGCTGTTAAAAATAATCTCTAAGATATTCCACATGATCTGGCAGTGAAGTTACTAAGATATCTTTAGTAATGATCTCAGCTACTGGTACCCTTTGTTTCAAATTATGCTATTTTTGGAGACAAATGTTGATACTCTTGAAGTAGCTGGATTTTTACACCGTTGATATCCACTAATATTGTTGATAAAAACGATCTCTGTTCTTTTCAACATGATTTGATGCGGATGTTACCGAGAGATCGTTAGCAATAAACTCATCTACTAGTACCTTTTGTTTAAAATTATTCAACTTCTGGATACAAATACATGTACAAGGAAAAACATCTCTTGTTTGTAAAAATTTGTCGGCTTCCGGGGACTTCACCCCGGACTCCAGGTAGGGCCTTGAAGAAGTCTCCGAAAAATCCATTCTTTTCCATCAACTCATGCAGTCTGAGAGAGGAACGAGTGGCAACTCTGCATTGGTCAGTGGAGATTGTGAAAAATCGGAAATACCCGAAAGTATGACGTCAAATAAAAAAATCCTTGACCTAGGACGCTGCATAAAATCGCTGCTTGTATTTTTTTCCGAAGTACGAGGGGGATCAAAAAGTTCGCAAACTAATTGAATAACTTCCATAGAAAAAGAAAATATTTGGTTTCAGTGTTGACTATATTTTAAATTGATCCTCTCCGATTTTAATGCACATCAACCTCCGTTCTGAGCATGTACGAATCACGCGATATTGGCGGTCACGTGACCCCTTCCGCAGCGTTCTGTCACAAAAGTTGAAAGATTTTTCTGATTTTTATATTTATTTATGTAGAAAAGCTCAGAGATTGTTTTTATTTGCAATATCAGTTGATATCAGTGATGTAAAAATCCAGCTACTTCAAGAATATCAAGAGTTGTCTCCGAAAATACCATAATTCTAAACAAAAGGTACTTAAAGCTGAGTTTATTACTAACGATATCTTGGTAACTTTAGTGCCAGATCATATGGAAAAGCTCTGAGATTGCTTTTATTAGCTCACCTGAGCCGAAGGAATAAATGAAAATTTGTAGGCATGTTTTAAAAATTTTCTCAAGAACGACTGTGCCAGAAAAGATGGAACTAAAGGCGAAAAATCCTCAGATAGTGTAGATTCAAGTTTGTTCAAATCATGACCCCCGGGGTAGGGCGGGGCCAAAATGGCCGACCAAAGTTTTACGTAGAAATATATAGGAAAATTCTTTTAAATCTTCTTCTTATGAATGACAATGCCATAATCCATCATATTTATATGGAAGCATCCTCAGGTAGTGTAGATTCAAGTTTGTTCAAATGATGAGCCCCGGGGGTAGGGCGGGGTCAAAATGGCCGACCAAAGTTTTACATAGAAATATATAGGAAAATTCTTTGAAAATCATCTTCTTAAGAATAGCAAAAGCATGATTCATCATGGGACCACTTTTGCATTTAAACTTTTCAATATTAAATCAAGAATAAGGCACATTTTCAATACAAATTAAGCCCTATATTTTTTCTAAAATAGGAAAGTGATATGTAAAAAAAGTAATTCTTTCTGAATCATAGGAATTCCCTGCAGTAAGAATACACAAACCGTTTTTCTCATATGACCTCGTAAATGCTAATTGTGACGTCATTAACTTGTACATTTTCCGGTATTTTCTTACAAAGTTGCAGAAGACATCAATTTTCAGTGGAATTTTCTTTCAGAAAACATACCCTACCACCGTCGCTTAGATAGATTTTAAGATATGTGATTTTTCATAGCAATTTACATTATATATCCAAAAATTAAAGCGGGCGACGGTGGCACACACTATTTTCTAAAGGAAAATTAGCACAGAAATGAGTCATTGTGGGGCTTTTCTGCATTCATCTTAGAAATGTATCAAATTAATGACGTCATATTTCCAGAAAGACCCTCCTTTATGTCATATCCTTTTATGATTTATCACATTCATCTTCTCAACTATTGTTAAGGCCAATTTCATAACTTTTTCAGAACATTTAAATTTTTAGGGCACAATAAAGCTCAAACCGTATATTCTACTTACTACTTTTTTCCTATTCACAGTGATCAGGTGTGATTTGTGGCCAATGGGCATTTTTTAACAATATCAGTGGATATCAGCAGAGTAAAAATCCAGCCGCTTGTATAATATCAACATTTGCATCAGCAACAAGTACCTTTTATTTAAAATTATGCTTTTTTTGTAGACAAATGTTGATATTTTTGAAGTAGTCGGTTTTCACCTCGCTGATATCAACTGATATTGCTGATAAAAATAATCTCAAATATTTTCCACATCAGCTGGCACTAAATTTACCAAGAAATCATTAGTAATAAACTCAGCTACTGGTACATTTTGTTTAAAACTATGCTATTTTTGGAGATAAATGTTGATATTCTTGAAGTGGCTGGATTTTTACATCACTGATATCATGTGGAATATCATAGATATTGATTTTAATCAGCAATATCAGTTCATATCAGCGACATAAAAAACCAGCTACTTCAAAAACATCAACATTTGTCTCCAAAAACAGCATAATTTGAAAAAAAAGGTACCAGCAGCTGAGTTCTTTACTAACGATATCTTGGTAACTTCACTGCCAGATCATGTGAAATATCTCAGAGATTATTTTCATCAGCAATATCAGTTGATATCAGCGAGGTAACAAACCAGCAACTTCAAAAATATCAATATTTGTCTCCAAAATAGCATAATTTGAAACAAAAGGTACCAGTAGCTGAGTTCATAACTACCGATATCTTGGTAAATTTACTGCCAGATCATGTGGAATATCTTAGGGATTATATTTAGCAGAAATGTCAGTTGATATCAGCGAGGTAACAAACCAGCTACTTCAAAAATATCAACATTTGTTTCCAAAAATAGCATAATTCTAGAAAAAAATTACTAGTAACTGAGTTCATTACTACCGATATCTTGGTACCTTTATTGCCAGATCATGTGGGATATCATAGAGATTGTTTTCATCAGCAACAGCAGTTGATATCAGCGAGGTAACAAACCAGCTACTTCAAAAATATCAACATTTGTTTCCAAAAATAGCATAATTTTACACAAAAGGTACCAGTAACTGAGTTCATTACTAATGATATCTTGGTAACTTTACTGCCAGATTATATCGAAAATCCTAGACATTAGTTTCATCAGCAATATCAGTTGATATCAGGGAGGTAACAAACCAGCTTCTTCAAAAATATGAAGATTTGTATCCCAAAAATTTCATAATTTGAAAAAAAAGGTACCAGTAGCTGAGTTCATTACTACCGATATCTTGGTAACTTTACTGCCAGATCATGTGGAATATCTTAAAGATTATTATTATCAGCAATATCAGTTGATGTCAGCGAGGTAACAAACCAGCTACTATAAAAATATCAACATTTGTCTCCAAAAATAGCATAATTTGAAACAAAAGCTACTAGTAGCTGAGTTCATTACTACCGATATCTTGGTAACTTTACTGCCACATCATGAGGAATATCTTAGAGATTATTTTTATCAGCAATATCAGTTGATATCAGCTAGGTAACAAACCAGTTACTTAAAAAATATCAACATTTGTCTCCAAAAATAGCATAATTTGAAAAAAAAGGTACCAGTAGCTGAGTTCATTACTTACGATGTCTTGGTAACTTTACTGCCAGATCATGTGGAATATGTTAGAGATTATTATTATCAGCAATATCAGTTGATATCAGCGACGTAAGAAACCAGCTACTTTAAAAATATCAACATTTGTCTCCGAAAATAGCATAATTTGAAATAAAAGGTACCAGTAGCTGAATTCATTACTAACGATATTTTGGTAACTTTACTGCCAGATCATGTTGTATCCTGGAGATTATTTCTATCAGCAATATCAGTTGATATCAGCGAGGTAACAAACCAGCTACTTCAAAAATATTAAAAAAATTTCCAAATATAGCATAATTCTAGACAAAAGGTACTAGTAGCTGAGTTCATTACTTCGGAATATCTGGGTAACTTTACTGCCAGATCATGTGGAATATCTTAGATATTATTTTTATCAACAATATCAGTTGACATCAGCGAGGTAACAAACGAGCTACTTAAAAAAAAATTAACATTTGTCTCCAAAAATAGCATAATTTGAAACAAAAGGTACCAGTAGCTGAGTTCATTACTTACGATATCTTGGTAACTTTACTGCCAGGTCATGTGGAATATCTGAGAGATTTTATTTATTAGCAATATCAGTTGATATCAGCGAGGTAACAAACCAGCTACTTCAAAAATATCAACATTTGTCTCCAAAAATAGCATAATTTGAAAAAAAAGGTACCAGTAGCTGAGTTCATTACTAACGATACCTTGGTAACTTTACTGCAAGAGCATGTGGAATATCTTACAGATTATTTTTATCAGCAATATCAGTTGACATCAGGGAGGTAACAAACCAGCTACTTCAAAAATATCAACATTTGTCTCCAAAAATAGCATAATTCTAGAAAAAAGGTACTCGTAGCTGAGTTCATTACTTACAATATCTTGGTAACTTTACTGCCAGATTATATCGAATATCCTAGACATTAGTTTTATAAGCAATATTGATATCAGCGAGGTAACAAACCAGCTACTTCAAAAATATCAACATTTGTCTCCAAAAATAGCATAATTCTAGAAAAAAGGTACTAGTAGCTGAGTTCATTACTAACGATATCTTGGTAACTTTACTGCCAGATCATGTGGAATATCTTAGAGATTATTTTTATCAACAATATCAGTTGATATCAGCTAGGTAACAAACCAGTTACTTTAAAAATATCAACATTTATCTCAAAAAATGGCATAATTCTAAACAAAAGGTACCAGTAGTTGAGTTCATTACTAACGATATTTTGGTAACCTTACTGCATGATCATGTGAAATATCTTATAGATTATTTTTATCAGCAATATCAGTTAATATCAGCGAAGTAAAAAAACAGCTAGTTGAAATATTTCAACATTTGTCTCCCAAATAGCATAATTCTAGACAAAAGGTACTAGTAGCTGAGTTTATTACTAGCGATATCTTGGTAACTTCAGTGCCATATTATGTTGAAAAGCTCAGAGATTTTTTTTTCAACACTATCAGTGGATTTCAGCGGTGTAAAATTCCAGCTACTTCAAGAATATTAACATTTGAATCCCAAGTTTGCATAATTTTACACAAAAGATACTAGACGGTTATTCTTATAAGGTTCAAGTCATTTACTAGTAGCCAGTTACTAGTAGCCAACTCTAAAAGCTTGTCGTAGCCAGCTACTAGTAGCCAGTTACTAGTAGCCAACTTTACATACTTCTCGTAGCCAGCTACTAGTAGCTAACTTTACCACTTGTCGTAGCCAGCTAATGGTAGCCAGTTACTAGTAGCTAACTTAACATATCTACTGGAATATACTCTGATGTATAATCTCACAGCCAGTCTGGAACACAGTCGCCAATAGGGTGTCTGCATCCAGCTCTTTAAAAAATGCATAAAATACCACAAATCATAGTCAATTCTAAAAAGTTATGTTTTGTCGACTTTTAAATCTTAGAGCGAATTACGGAATACTAGTAGTGGTAAAGTTTTCAATAGCTTGCTGGATAACTCAGTAGGGTATTTAATTTGGTCTAACAAGTATCACATTAGGTTTGAATCCAGGTCACAAGGTTACTCAGGTGTATCACTAGATTTTACAGTTAAATGTGATTTGATTTCAATGTTTTATGAAGCCACAATATCATGAATATGTGCCAAAGTGTTCTACTGTAAATACATGCAATACTTTTCTTTAATAGCAAATATTTTTTGCAGAATTAGTGAATGACAGCCCCCTTTTCCATTCTTTCTATATATAAAATTCTTGCTTTTCATATACATGTACATATGGTTTAAAATTGTTTTCAAATCTTAAATTATAAATCTAGTAGGATTATAAAATAAAACCAAATTATTATGGATGATGAGATTTTGATGTACAACAAATAGTGTACTCAAAGTTTTGGAAATATAAATGTATGATATATATATATATTATATAAGAGGATTATTTTCGTAGTTTTCATTGGCTGAAAGGACGTCACATGACATTCCTCCTTTTGCGATAGCGACGTGAAAGCGCGTCCGCGGAAAATGATATCGCACGACACGCCGTTCGGTTGCACTGAAGTTACGTAGAACGTGACGTCATAATAAAAGAAACGTGAATTTAACCATTGTGACGTAATGACAGCCAAGTCCGTTGTGTTAGGACTGTGTCGGTGCATTCACTTTGAGTGATTATATAATATAACTATTATAGACTTCAGTGAACGGTCAATATGTGGTTATAAGGACTCATGGCAATTGATATTGACCTCAGACACAGAAAATGATAGCGACCTCGCAGGCTCGGTCGCTATCACTTTCTGTGTCTTCGGTCAATATCAATTGCCATGAGTCCTTATAACCACATATCGACCTACACTGAAGTCCATAATTGTATAATATATATATATATATATATATATATATATATATATATATATATATATATATATATATATATATATATATATATATATATATATATATATATATATATATATATATATATATATATATATATATATATATATATATATATATATATATATATACACAAATGTATTTGAAAGCTGAATTTAGTAATGCTAAGCAGTTTGATCTAAAGGATGGATGATGGTGATATTATTTACTAACATTTTGTCCAAAAGAGAAACTTTAATATGAAATCACTTGCATGTCATGAAAATAGATTACAATGGTTTTTATGTTGAAAGTAACAAGACTATGACGCAATTAGAAAGGATAGTTTTAGTATACAAAAGATTTATGCATTAATGAAGAGCTAGACTATAATTTTCCTGGGGAAAAATTGCAATTAATGAAAAGTATTGCATGTATATTTACAGCAGAACACTTTGGCACATATTGTGGCTTTATAAAACATTGAAATCAACTCACATTTACCTGTAAAATTGAATGATACACCTGAGTAACCTTGTGACCTAGATTCAAACCTTATGTGATACTTGTTAGACCAAATTAAATACCTTATTGAGTTATCCAGCAAGCTATTGAAAACTTTACCACTATTTCGTAATTCACTAATTGTCTGAACATAATATTTTCACTACATGAACATATACCGGTAGGCTTGAAATAGCTGCAGATCTGTAGCGTTATTGTTTAATATACTCGTATTTGTCTTTGAACATTATGCTACAGATCCTGTAATGCAAAAAAAAGGTGCGATTTACAGCGCAATAATTTTTGCGCACTTTAGGGGAGAATTTCTCCACTTTCTAGCATTGGTCAATCAACTACCTTTCACTCCCTAATTCTAGACACATTCT
This sequence comes from Saccostrea glomerata, assembly GCA_003671525.1. NCBI lineage: Eukaryota > Metazoa > Mollusca > Bivalvia > Ostreida > Ostreidae > Saccostrea > Saccostrea glomerata. The sequence goes on along the minus strand of PRKT01000036.1, from coordinate 167,759 downwards.
GTAGCCAAAATGTATCTTCTATCCACCTCCCAACCATTCACAGTTGTCTCTACAGGCAATACACTTTGCTTGAAGTTAATTTTCAGCAATCTAACATATAATTTTAATCAAGCGAGTTTATCACTTGTAGAGACGACTACATGTATAAAGGGTTGGTAAATTGATAAAATATACAGATTAGTTAAATAATCTAGAATTAGGGAGTGAAAGGAAGTAAATTGACCGATGCTGGAAAGTGGAGAAAATCTCACCAAAATAAACAAAAATATTGTGCCGTCAATTGCTCCTTTTTTGCATTAAGGGATCTGTAGCGTTGTGGTGAAAGACAAATATATAAAACCATAACGCTACAGATCTGCAGCTAGGCTGGAAAGTACATTTTAAAAAAAATCTTTAATATTTAAAACAGTTGAGTAAACATGAAGGTGCACGTGAAAACATCTAAAGTTAAAACTTTAACTTTAAAGGAAAAGAATTATTGCGTGTTTTTAAAGATAAGTAATTTTCCCTGGTACCTTTATTCTTCTAGAGTAAATACAGCAAAACTCGGTTATAACAAAGTCACTAGGACTTATGAAATTACTTTGTTATATCCATAATACATTATAACCGTAAAAGAAATTCATTAAATTCATATAGCTAGGGATTCAAGATGACTTCGCTATATCTGTGGTTGGTTCAGTCTGACATGCTGTAACATGGCCACCAGGGATCCAATCATTCCTATCTGTAGAGAGGGTACAACAGGGGCATTAGACAGAGCCTCCAGTACTGATGTTTGTATGTCCTTAACAGTTCTACAAACCACACTCAGGGCACTGTAAATACAGAAAGACAGTAGAGGGGGCACAACAGGTGCATTAGACAGACCCTCAAGTACTGCTGTCTGTATGTCCTCAACAGTTCTCCTAACCACACTTAGGGTACTGTAAATACAGAAAGACAGTAGAGAGAGTACAATGCAGGCATTTAAGACAGAACCTCCAGTACTGCTGTCTGTATGTCCTTAACAGTTCCCCTAACCACACCCAGTGCACTGTAAATACAGAAATACAGTAGAGATGGTACACCAGGGACATTAGACAGAGCCTCATGTACTGCTGTCTGTATGTCCTTAACAGTTCTCCTAACCACGCCCAGGGCACTGTAAATACAGAAAGACAGTAGAGAGAGTACAATGCAGGTATTTAAGACAGAACCTCCAGTACTCCTGTCTGTATGTCCTAAACAGTTCTCCTAACCACACTCAGGGTACTGTAAATGCAGAAAAACAGTAGTGAGGGTACAACAGGGGCATTAGACAGAGCCTCCAGTACTGCTGTTTGTATGTCTTTAACAGTCCTCCTAACCACACTCAGGGTACTGTAAATGCAGAAAAACAGTAGTGAGGGTACAACAGGGGCATTAGACAGAGCATCCAGTACTGCTGTCTGTGTGTTCTTAACAGTTCTCCTAACCATACTCGGGGCACTGTAAATACAGAAGGACAGTAGAGAGGGTACAACAAGGGAATTAAAGCCTCCAATAGTACTGTCTATATGTCATTTACAGTGCTTATAACTTTTAACTGTACTGGAAGCCAACAAGCACAAAGTGACTTTAAAAAGTGAACAAAATAAATGGTCCATAAAGCTCAGATCAGTTCTTTCTTAAAATAAAATTTATACCAGAGATTTCATTATAATTTATTCAACTTCAAAGAAAATGTCAAACTTGACATTGAATAATAATTTTAATGTTCATAAATATCATGAAAAGTTATTCACATAGCTCTTTCACTCTTCAATGTCGTTCATTTCAATAATTTGTCAACATTTTAATATCAACATTTTCAATTACTCGCCATTACCATGGGGGAGGGTTAAGGCTTATACTGACAATTTTGTTACAGCTAGAAAAGAATGACAACTCTAGAATACTATGGTGAAATCACATGACCATTAGGTAACTACAGGTAGACAAGGAAGTTTAACAAATACAAATAATTTTAAGGAGACATCTTTTATGTAATACTGATTCCAGGTTTGTATGTTTATTTTTAAATGAAAATGTAATATATTCAAAAGATGCTGTTGGATCGTACATGTAGTAGAAACAGTTAAAAAAAATTCACGATAAAATCTGGCTAGGTCTTTTAAGAAATTGCCAAAGGTCAAGATGTGCAATGATTTAATTATAGCTACAAATCTATGACAGGGAAAAGTTAAAGCTTTCACAATTTATAAATATATCATTGATTAACAGATGTAAAGTATCACTTGAAAACAAATACATAAAAAATATTTTTGGAGAAAAAATATCTCAAAAAATTTACATGTTTTAAAAAAAAAATGCACCTGCTTAATTCTGTATTTTTAGTGAAAACCAAAATTGCAAAAATGATATATGTTTATCAATAAATGGAACGTTGGACGTGAATGGTCTCTGAAATGCTGTTGTTGAAAGCATGGCATGTTTAAAGACAAGACCCCTGTAAAATCCGCCATTTGCAATGTACTTTCGGTTTCAAATCTTAGGATTTAGACAAAATAAACAGGGAAAACAACTTTCCAGAGGTTATTGAAGTCCAACTTGCCCATCATCAATAAACAAATAGTATTTCAGCAATTAGATAGCTTAAAGTACAGATTAATTTAGGTGTATTTTGTATTAAATATAACCATTTATAAAAAGAATTTACTCTATAAATATTTTTTAGCATTTGTTATCAAGTGCTACTTTCTAACTGCTAATCAATGAAATATTTAAAAACTGTAAAAGTTCTCACTTTAATGTACACCACAGTTTTGGAGCTATTGTATATATAAAATTTTCTGACATATTTAACTTCAACAAAACTTTAAGTACATTTCCTTGAATATCAACATATGCACAGCTTTTGTAATTATTAACAAAACCATTGAAGCTATACGTACTACATGTTTTCTGACAAATGGAAAGACATAAAGGGAATTTCTCAGATGTTTACATTTCCTGCCAATAATATTTTAGATCTGCCTATGTGTTATATGGTCACTTCTACCTTTGTATGTAATACTTATATAAATCTTAAATGGCAGTAATAATAAATGGAGAACATTTGTTTCATGTTACAGAAAAGTCCAAAAATGGCCACTCGCACCAGTGCCCAAGATGTGATGCGATGTGACCTTTGTGAGACTGCTATAGTACAGATGCACTGTGACACATGTCTTTTTAATCTGTGTAAGGCCTGTGTAGGAGAACACATTTCTGATGAATCCAAAGATCACAAAGTCGTCAAATTTCAGTCCAGGAAATCTACGCTCTTCCACCCTCAGTGTACATTGCATGACAACAAACGCTGTGATATGTACTGTGAACAATGTGATATTCCAATATGTAGTGCCTGTATTGTCTCTGAAAAACACTGTGGTCATAAAATTATTGATATTTTCACAATTTACAGTACAAAGAAAATGGAGATTGAAAGAGAAGATGAAGAAATGAGAAAGAACATACATCCAACTTACCAAGACATTGCCTCAGATGTGGAAAAGAGAATTAGTCAGTTAGATAAGGGATATGAAGGTATCTCAACAGCGATTTCAAAACATGGAGAGGAATGGCACAGACAAATCGATAAACTTGTCAAGAAACTTAAAACAGAAGTAGAAAACATGAAAGCTATACATAAATCTGCCTTGGAGAATCACAGAGCTGAAATAAATCAGAGAATTTCAGACATTGATGATGAAATCAGACGATTGGCTAAGCTTCTAGAGTCAAATGATATCTCTCTATTTACTCATCACAAAAACACAGTTACAAAATTCTGGAAACTTCCTCCTAAAGTTGATGCATCATTTCCAATTTTTACTCCAGTGAAATTTCAGGAAGAACAATTCCATAAACCTTTTGGGAAACTCTCCACTCTATTGCTTACTTCAGAAGAACATGGCTACAATAGCAAAATAAAACAGATATCACCAGAAGCTGGATCCTCCCCTCAAGTCAAGAAGCTACTTGATGAACCTGAAACCGTTTCCACCATAGAGACTGGATATAATTACCTTGAAAGTGTGGCCTGTTTGAGTGATGAACAAATCTGGACAACGGGCAATGGCAACATCATGAAACTCTTCAGCATCAATCAAGGTACACTGCTTCAATCAATCACCACTAGGTCAGGGAACAAGCCTTGGGATATAGCAGTGACAAATGGTGGAGAGCTAGTTTATTCTGATGAACATGACACCTCTGTGAACATTGTGAATAATAAAAAGATAGAGACTGTAATTAAATTAAAGAACTGGAGACCTTTGGGTGTCTGCATCGCTTCCTCTGGTGACTTTCTTGTTATCATATATTATTATAGTGTTAAGAACTGGAAATCAAAAGTTGTCCGTTACTCTGGTTCCACAGAAAAACAAACCATTCAATCTGATGATAAAGGTCAACCTCTCTATTCAAATGGAAGTTTTACTAAGTACATCAGTGAGAACAAGAACCTGGATATCTGTGTGTCAGATTGGGAAGCTAGAGCAGTAGTGGTGGTTAATCAGGCTGGAAAACTGAGATTTATGTATACTGGACATAATTCTGCTCAAAATAAAGAAGAATTCAGTCCCTATGGAATCACCACAGACAGCCAGAGTCACATCCTCACTGCTGATCATGACAATAACTGTGTCCACATCATAGACCAGGATGGACAGTTTCTCTGTTACATATACTGCGGTCTAAGCGAACCTGTTGGACTGTGCACTGATAAAAATGATAACTTGTTCGTTGGACTATCACACAGTCAAGTGAAGAAGATTAAATATCTGAAATAAAATCAAGTAACAAATACCCGTACTTCATTTAATTAAAATGTATTAAATTGTATAATTGTAAACATATTCAGTTTTTATTGTAAACCCAAATGACTGTATCTCTCAAGATTTTACTGTGGATTTCACACAATAACATTGCAGTTTCATATCTACACTGTTAATCTTTCATTAGTCAATTAGGTTGATTCTGCTGTTTAAAATTAAATGGCCTAAATCTAATGTTACAACAAATTACTGAATGCAGAAGAGAAGTATTTAACTGTTAATTAAAACAGTGATATCGAGTTAATGGTTTCTAAATTATTTCTTTTTAACAGATTGGGGGGGGGGGGGGGT
>PRKT01000036.1:151916-162581 GCA_003671525.1 Saccostrea glomerata | reverse complement strand
GATTTTATCAATTAACATTCATGCTTGCTGTTGAAAGTTTAAGTCGCAATGTGTATAAAAATGGAAGATAATTTTCCCTTACATGCAATACATGGAATCTATTAAATTTTCTGCCAATATATTTAATAATGCGAACACACTTTTTAAAACGGAAGTTACATTTTTAGCTCACCTGAGCCAAAGGCTCAAGTGAGCTTTTCTGATCAAAAGTTGTCCGTTGTCTGTTGTCGTGGTCGTTGTAAACTTTTCAGATTTTCATCTTCTTCTCAAGAACCACTGGGCCAATTTCAACCAAACTTGCTACAAAGTATCTTTGGGTAAAGGGGATTCAAGTTTGTTCAAATGAAGGGCCACACCCTTTTCCAAGGGGAGATAATTATGAATTAGAGAAAAATTAATGGCATTTTTAAAAAATCTTCTTCTCAAGAACCACTGGACCAGGAAAGATGAAACTCATGTGGAATCACCCTCAGGTAGTGTAGATTCAAATTTGTTCAAATCATGATCCCCAGGGGTAGGGTGGGGCCAAAATGGACCATCAAAGTTTTACATAGGAATGTATAGGAAAAATCTTCTTCTCAAGAATCACTGGGCCAGGAAAGATGAAACTCATGTGGAATCATATGCATCCTCAGGTAGTGTAGATTCAAGTTTGTTCAAATCAAGACCCCGGATGTAGGGTAGCGCCAAAATGGCTGATCTAAGTTTTACATAGGAATGTATAGGAAGAATCTTTAAAAATCTTTTTCTCAAGAACCACTGCGCCAGGAAAGATGAAACTCCTGTGGAATCATCCTCAGGTAATGTAGATTCAAGTTTATTCAAATCATGACCCCCGGGGGTAGGGTGGGGCCAAAATGGCTGATCAAATTTTTGCATAGGAATATATAGGAAAAATCTTCTCAAGAACCATTGAGACAGGAAAGATGAAACTCCTGTGGAATCATCCCCAGGTAGTGTGGATTCAAGTTTGTTCAAATCATGACCCCTGGGGGTAGGGTGGGGCCAAATGGCCGATAAAAGTTTTACATAGGAATATATAGGGAAACCTTTTAAAATCTTCTTTTCAAGTACTTCAAAGCCATGCTTAGTGATATTTATAGGGAGTCATCCTCAGGTAGTGTAGATTCTAGTTTGTTCAGATCATGATCCCCTGAGGGGATGGGGGGGGGGGGGTAAAATTCAAGCCCCCCCCCTTCAGTAAACTATCAGTTCTGATCTGATATGTGCTTTTTCTTAGCCAATTGCTCAGGTGAGCGATGTGGCCCCTGGGCCTCTTGTTAAAGTAGCAACCAGTGATTGCAGTAGCATTTAAGAAAGTCTTAATCTCAATTGTGATAAATGGAAAAAGAAGCCCATGGGTCACATCGCTCATAGGAGCATGAGTAACTTTGGTCAGATTTCACCCCTGTAATATCGATTATGACCCCATCCTGCCCCCAAGAATTTGATTTGGACGATTTAGAATCTTACACTACCCCAAGATACTTTCACAAAAGTTTAAGCTTTCTGGCCCAATAGTTCTTAAGATTTTTTCAAATACTTTTCCTATATTTTTTCAATGTAAAACTTGGGATTCCCTATTGTGACCCTTTCCTACCTCCGGAGTCGTGATTTGAATAATTTTGAATCTACACTACCCCAGCATGCTTTCACATAAGTTTCAGCTTTTCTGGCCCAGTACTAGTATTTCTTGAGAGGAAGACTTTATTTCAATGTAAATCTTGAGATTCCCTATTGCGCCCCAGGGGTCATGATTCTTTCAATTTAAAATCTACACTACCCAGATGCTTTCACATAAGTTTGAGTTTGTTTGGCCCAAATGTTCTTGAGAAGATTTTTTAAAGACTTTTCCTATATTTTTTCAATGTAAAACTTGGAGTTTCAGCTTTTCTGGCCCAGTATTTCTTGAGAAAGAGACTTAATTTAGAGATTTTTCCTACATTTTTCAATATTAAACTTGGATTCCCTATTGTGGCCCCGCCCCACCCAGGGGGTCATGATTTTACCTATTTAGAATCTTAACTACCCCAGAATCCTTTCACATAAGTGTCAGCTTTAGAAGGGGTCCTGGGGGACAATCCCCCCTTTTTGTGTCCAAAATATAAAAGATTGAAAAAAAAATTAGGAGTGTTTGGTGTGGCTGTGGACCCCTTCCCCAACCCAAATCTAGTCGTTCCCCTCTTTTCAAGATTCCTGGATCCAACACTGTTAGCTTCTGAGGTCTTCTCCACCTAATCAAGCCCCACCAGGACTTCACACTAGACCCAAGGAGGGCATATTATGGTGGCCCTCAAAACCATTGCCACTAGGGCGTCCACATTAAAATTACAAAGGGTAGCCCAATTTATCATATGCACAAACCTAACCTAATTTTTCATATTTTACAATAATCGCACTTTAGAGACAAGTCCTAGTTTATCCGACATGAAACTCAGAAGCAGATTTTCATCTGAAATAAATTGATCAGGTCACAAAAAAAATCACTTGTATGCTTTCAGAATTGGATTGTCTGTATGATGCAGCCAATTAAGTCTCAAATCTGTTCTTTGAAATAATTGATTTAAAAAGATAAGGGATGAAACTGAAACAATAAAGACGATTCCGATTGGCTTTTTGTATCTATGACAAATTAAGTAATAGCTTTTCATGTCCTATAGGTATGATGACAAACAAATAAAGGTTAAGTGTAAGCATTACATTTTTACACTTCTATTTTCATTTTGACAAATTGATATATACTGTAACACCACTGACGCAACAGAATAGGCAACTTCTTCCGTGCCTTGATTATTCACCATACAAATTGCTTGCAGAATGGTAAAAACAGGTTTGCAAGTATTGCATCTCTGAAAAATTAAAATAAAGAAACGAGAGTTTGAGAAAAACTTGCATAGTTATGGAACCTATATAATTATACCCCCCGCAAACGAAGTTTAGGGGGGTATATTGGAATCACCATGTCCGTCTGTCTGTAGACGAGATTTTGTCCGGACCATTACTCAGAAACTATTGGAAGGATTTGTCTGAAAATTTGTACACATATTATTCACCATATGAAGTTGTGCACCTGATATTTTCATCTTGATTCGATTATTATTTTGAATTTTACAGGTGTTTTTTCATTTTTATTTTGTGGTTTTGTCTGGACCGTTTCTCAGAAACTATTGCAAGGATTAATCTGAAAATTTGTACACTTATTATTCACCAGATGAAGGTGTGCACCTGTAATTTTCAACTCTTTTTGTTAATTTTTTCTGCATTTTACAGGTTTTATTTTTTATTTTAATTGACTTGTTCATTTTGGGCTCATGTATAAGGTTTGAGATATAGAATCTAGAATATCTGTTCAAAAATACTAGTAACAGCTTAAAACTACTCATAAAAACTTAAAAAAAAAGAAACATCATCAAGTGTTAAAAACAGTTTTTACATTGCACAGAAGATAATGTAATTTCATTTGTCTCTTGGGAATAATGACTGGACATGCATCCGGTTAAAGATAAATTAATGAGTTTGGTGTTGGAAGTTGTTCAGGCATATCTCTTATCAAGCGTGTGTGTTATCTAATCTCCAGGGAATAAGGCACAAGAATTAAAGATCTCTCTTCTCTTATTCTCTTAATTGTAATTTATTGTCTGTCAAAGCACTTCATTACTGGATGACCAGCTCTTTATTTTCAAAATGCATTTCAAATTGATATATCAAGATTAATTTGATTTTGTATTATGTTTTTTTTTAACAATCAGTTTGCAGAGTGACATAATACATAATTACAATATATTTTTTTAATGCAGAAATAAAAAAAAAAATAAATTGAAAAAATAAAAATAATGTTACAGTGGAATTACAATGTATTAGTATTGATGTTTCATTTGGTTGCACCTTTGTTTCATTCATTAAGAAACATGATGAGCAATTATATTTCACTGCAAATTTTTGTAAGTAAATTCTGAACACCTCTAGATCCATAAAGTATTTTTGAAATGGCACCTTCTCTAAAAAACCCAGCGGGGGTATTTGTCCCTATTGGACAGTTCTAGTTATCTTTAAAAATAAAAAAAGATAGGTGGCAAACTCGCAGTCTGTTTATTCAATTTCTTTCATTCTGTACAAGTAGGAAATATGTGCTGTTATTTAAACAAGTTTATAATAATGTTATTTCTGTACGTATCAGTAATTCATTGTTTTGAACATAACTCGAAGGTGGTTATCATCACTTCTCAACATTGTCAACAAAGACTTCACATCAAGATTTAATTATAATCTTCATGGATTATTTGAGATCTCTTATTTCCTGTTCACCAGCTGTATCATAGTCTCTAATGACTCAATTCATCTGTATAAGCTAAAATAAATTAAGTCATCACAGCTGGAACAAGCATTCAAATGTGAATCTCACTTCGATAAATGAATCCAAGGGCATAAGGTTATTTCATTTCAACACAGCAGACACAAATTCCTGGACAAATTTAAAGAATTCCATTTCGGGTGAAGACATGAGTGCTGTTTGGGATATGGATCGGCCCAGTAAGTTGGGGGTAGTGGCCCCCTTAGGACTGGCCTGCCTGTGGGTGGAGCCTGGGGAGGGAGAAGTGGGGGCCCCTCTCTTCAGGTATCTCTGTAGCTCCATTAAGAAGTAGTTCTGTAAAAATACCGTACATGTACATTGTTTAAAAAAGAGACATAAAATTAGCATATAATGAATTTGTATCTCCATATTGTATTTCTTCAGAATGCATTTCTTAGGGAATTCGTCAAAGTTTATGTGCAAAATATATTTGCCCAGTATTACATATTTTCTATATTATAAATGTATGCAGTAGTATGCTTTTTCTTTACAGGTTAATATTGCTTTTAGGTTCAAATGCTTGTACTACAGATTTGAAGAACTTAAGAAAAAAATATCTAAATAATTTGTCTAGCCACAAACTCCCATGTTCTAAACAAAAATAAAGTGCATATCAAAACATTATTATGCAGACGAAAATATTTCAATTCTACACATACACTCTAGACACATAACCTACTCTTGTTACGTGAACAAAATCTGACAGTTATTGCTGTACTTCAGTGTACCAATCCTCAATATAACCCTACATGTATCATTAAATTACCTACCATTTCTGTGCCCAGTTCTCTTTTCAGTAACTGTTTGTCTGTCTGTGCCAGACCTGGGTCTCTCAAGAGCCTCATGGCTTGTGACATTACAATGTATAAAGCATTCTCCATCACAAACATGATCAACGACCTAAAAATGATCAGTCTTACAAGTTTTAATCTGTTAATACTGAGCACTTTTTCCACCAAGAAAGAGTCTTCAAACCAACGACAAATTACACAGATTTTTAGAAAAATCTTACTTTGGAATAACATCAAATAAGCTGGTATCTGAGGAGGAATGAGGGGAATGGCCCGGTTTAACTTCGTGCTAAAAAAAGATATGTATACCTCTAAAATTTTTCAGTTGGAAAATTTGGTAGAGAACAAGGCATCTAAATTTGTAGAACTTTGGGATAAATGTAATTATTAACACAACTGGAGACTTGACATAATTTTTGATAAAGAACCCTCTCCAACAACAAATCGGCATCTAGACCTTACCTTTGTCAGCAGTCTAACACACACATCTCTCACACAAGATGTCAGAGTTCCAAAAGATGGCAGACATTCCTGGTCAATAGATGGCGCTGTAAAAGCCACAGCTAAAAATGGCTGGTGCTCTGTATAATCCATATTCTTGAAAAAAAAATGATTTATATATCTCAAAACATGTTTAACCAGAAGTCTCTGTCGAGACTGTAGCTCTACTGGTTTGTACTTATAACAAAGGATAAGAAAAGAAGCCATTGCCATTAGACCAAAACTGTAGAAGGAGTAGGGTTTTAAAGGAATTTCACAGACATTTCTATTTTTAGTAACCATGGCAACACCATTCATCAAAAAAAAAAAAACGACACCCTATTTTATGTATCTTTGTATAGCCTACTTGTGTGCCAAGTAATATTGAAATCAGACCAAAACTGTAGAAGGAGTAGCATTTTAAAGGAATTTCACAGAAAATTCTATTTTTAGTAACCATGGCAACACAGTTCATTGAAATCAAAATCCGATGCACTATCTCATGTATCTTGATGTAGTCTACTTGTTTGCCAAGTGATATCGAAATCAGATCAAAACTTTAGGAGGAGTAGCATTCAAAAGGATTTTTTACAGAAAATTCTATTTTTAGTAACCATGGCAACACCGTGCGTTGAAATCAAAATCCGATGCACTATTTTATGTATGTTAGTGTAGTCTACTTGTGTGCCAAGTAATATTGAAATCTGACCAAAACTGTAGAAGGAGTAGCGTTTTAAAGGAATTTCACAGAAAATTCTATTTTTAGTATTCATGGCAACACCGTTCATCGAAATCAAAATCTGATGCACTATTTTATGTATCTTAGTATAGTCTACTTGTGTGTCAAGTAATATCGAAATCAGACCAAAACTGTAGAAGGAGTAGCGTTTTAAAGGAATTTCACAGAAAATTCTATTTTTAGTATTCATGGCAACACCGTTCATCGAAATCAAAATCCGATGCACTATTTTATGTATCTTAGTGTAGTCTACTTGTGTGCCAAGTAATATTGAAATCAGACCAAAACTGTAGAAGGAGTAGCGTTTTAAAGGAATTTCACATAAAATTCTATTTTTGGTAACCATGGTAACACCGTTCATCGAAATCAAAATCCGATGCACTATTTTATGTATCTTAGTATAGTCTACTTGTGTGTTAAGTAATTTTGAAATCGGACCAAAACTGTAGGAGGAGTAGCGTTTTGAATAAAGTGCCGCGCCACAGCATGATACGCCCGTCAAAAAAATTACAATTTTCTTGAACAGTTTAGGTGCAAGAAAATCACATCAACCTTGCCTGTGATTCTAAAATTAATTTCGATGATTTTTCCATTCCTTAAAATATTTATCCATCCCCTGTGATGTAGGCATCAATTATAATAAATATTACATCACTGATAGATTTCTGTGCTGGTTGTGTTAGACCTTGTCAAATGCCCATCATCAATTTAGTCTTAACAATTTAATCTATACCAAATTAATTTTGAAAAGAAAAGGCTGACCATCAAATGACATGGATGTTATAAACTGACCAGCAGTTCTTCTGTCTAATCCCCAAAGGGTACAGATAAGAGACAGCTAGCCTTCCTACATTGAACTCATTAATTAATCTTTAACTGCATGGATGCTTGTCTACTCATTACTACCAAGAGATGAATGGGTCTGCACTATCTATTATAATTTTTTTTTAAAAACATATAAAATACTAAAGATTTTTTTTTGTTGAGATTTAATTTCCAACAGGTTTTAATATGTAATTCATATGGACATGCTGATTCCACCCCACCCCATAAAATTAGTTTTTAAATAAATAATATTACATAATATCAGATTAGTCTATAATGCAATATCAAATTAGTTTTAATTACTTTTCATCAAATTCATTTTTAAACTTAAGCTAGTCAAAAAGAGCTATAGCCTATTTTTAATCAAACAGGCTTACCCATTTGCCCAATACTCAAGGGATACAGATAACACCAATGCTCTGTCTCCTTGCACTCAAAACCCATTAATTTCTCTCTAATTTGACATGCAATTTTCTGTTATCAAAATTCTTCTTGACCAGTGCTTGATAATTACACTCAAGGGAGAGGTAGGATTTCTCTAACATACATGTACATTATATTTGTTATAGATTACTGTCAAGTATATGCTTTAAAAAAATAAGTATTTTCTTGATTTAACACATTTTTAACTAGTGCTAATTGTAACGGGAACCGTTACAGATGTTCCCCAAACGCTCCCAAACTCCCTTTTAGTTCCATATTCCCTGTAATATACTATATGTGAAAGCATTCAGTCACAAAGTATTAAAAATCACTCATTCAAGTGTATTTCTTATTTCATTCGTTCAAAATGCACGCACGTGCGTGCACGTGCATGATGACCATACCTTCTTGTAGGAGTCCCTTATATTTATTTATGTTCTGAATCCCATCCTGTTTGGTTGAAAAACAAGGGAGTTATAGCCATTTCAAGTTTCAGCCAATCAGATTGCAGCACACGTGCATGCGCGTGATTTCATGATTATTTTTCTATATCGCATTGTAGGATATCCTAATGAATGATTATGTTTTAAATTTCAAAGCATTTCGTCAAAAAACAAAGGAGAAATAGTCATTTAAAGTTTCAGCCAATCAGATCGCAGCACACGTGCATGCGCGTTATTTCTTGAATTTTTTTGTATATCATATTGCAGGTCATCCTAATGTATGACTATGTTTCAAATTTCAAAGCATTTCGACAAAAAACAAACGCGATATAGTCATATAAAGTGTCAGCCAATCAGATTGCAGCACACGTGCATGCGCGTGATTTCATGAAATTTTTTCTATATCATATTGTAGGATATCCTAATTTATGACTATGTTTGGAATTTCGAAGCATTTCGTCAAAAAACAGAGAAGATACTGAGATTTTTGTTTTAGCCAATCAGAGCGAAGCGCACGTGCATGCGCGTGAGTTCGTGCTAATTTGACAGTGTCACATTATGTACACTATTAATATATCCTTACATAATGAGTTTCAAAGCATTTCATCGAAAAATGTTAAAGTTATGGCTATCTTAAATATATTAGTCATTTCACTCATATCACGCGCCCGCACGTGCAGGCGTATGCGCGCAAAATGACCTTCGTTCCGCACACCTACACTACACACCTATTAACCCTAAAAAGGTTTTAGGTCAGTTGGGTGAACAGTTTCTGAAAACACTCGCGGACAAAAAAGTACCGGAGAACAAATAAGAAAAAAAATAATAATAATAATAATAAGAAACCGAGTAAAAACAATATGTTCCCAAACTCCGTTTGGGGAACATAATAAGGACAGTGCAATACTCTTACATTATTTGGGATGTGTAAATGAATAGTAAAAAGACACATTTTTTTTTTTAATTTCACTTAAATTAAAGGTCACAGTGACCTTGAAATAGGTCGCGACACACCTTCTACCTAAGATGCATAAACTGGCCAAGTTTGATGACTGTAAGTCTTATGGTTTTCTTGTTATGGGCCGGAAAGGATTTTTCCATATTTGGCTATAACTTCTTAATTAAAGGTCAGAGCGACCTACTTTTTGTGCGCGACACACCTTCTACCCAAGATGCATCAGATGACAAAGTTTGATATTCCTAGGCCTAGTAGTATTAAAGTTATGAGCCGGAAACGAAAAAGCTAACAGACAGACGGACAGCTAGACGGACGGACAGACGGACGGACACGAAGCCTATAGCATAATACGTCCCGTCTTAAGACGGGCGTGTAAAAATTGTTTACAGACAGACGGACGGACGACGGACACCTTACTATCGCATAAGCTCTTCTGGTCTCTGACCAGTAGAGCTAAAAATTACAGGTGCATATTGTTAACTATATGTAAAATCCCATACATGTACATGTATGTGCTAGCTTTAGAATCAACATATGATCGATAAAGAAATTCCACTTTATTTTATTATACTGCTTAAGAGTTTCTTACCCTTTCATACAAAATTTCGCAAAGTTCAGGAGTAAAATATCTCAACATAGAAAATGCTCGTCCTAGTATTTCTAACATTCTGAAAAGAAAACAAGATCAAACATATAAAAAACAAGAGGCCCACGGGCCTTATAGGTCACCTGAGTATCTTGTAAATAAGAATAAATGCATTTTCACCATATAATCAATAGAGCCCCGCCCTAACACCAGAACCCCTTACCCTGGGGCCATAAAATTCACAATTTTAGAAGAGGCACTCTTGCTCATCATAACTATGCACTTAGTTAGTTTATTCAATACCCAGAAGCAGAGAAGAAGATTTTCAAAAAATAATGCATTTTCACTATATAATCCATAGAGCCCCACCCTAATACCAGAACCCCTGACCCTGGGGCCATAAATATCACAATTTTGAAAGAGGCACTCTTGATCATCATAACTATGTGCTTAGTTAGTTTATTTGATACCCTGAAGCAGAGAAGAAGATTTTCAAAGAATAAATGCATTTTCACTATATAATCAATAGAGCCCCGCCCTAACACCAGAACCCCTGACACTGGGGCCATAAAATTCACAATTTTGAAAGAGGCACTCTTGCTCAACATAAGTATGTACTTACTTAGTTTGCTTAATACCCAAGAGCAGAGAAGAAGATTTTCAAAGAAATAATGTATTTTCACTATATCATCTATATAGCCCCGCCCTAGCACAAGAACCCCTTACCCTGGGGCCATGAATTTCACAATTTTGGTAGAGGACTCAATGCTCATTACATTCATGCCAACAGTTTGCCTGCTTGATGTCCAGGAGTAAAGAAGAAGATTTTTAAAGATTGCACTAATTTTAGTGGTTTTGGCCCCACCCTTCAGGCCCCAGGGGGGCAGGGAACATGAAATTCACAATTTTTGTTCCCCTTCACCCGTAGATGCTATGTGCCAAAATTGGTTGAAATTGGTTGAGTGGTTGCAGAGAAGAAGCTGAAAATGTTCAAATGTTAACGCACGGCGCACGACGACGGACAACAACAGATAGCAATAGGTCACCTGAGTTTACTCAGGTGACCTAA
>PRKT01000036.1:122384-147186 GCA_003671525.1 Saccostrea glomerata | reverse complement strand
AATCCACTTCTGAAAGATTTTTGTTGAGCGATTTGTAGTCAGCCTTTGAGTAGTTTCTAATTACTCTTTTATAAGCAAGTTGTTTAAATGCTTTGAATTTTATATCAACACCTACTGGACTATGTGTGCTGCAGAATGGGGTTAATACATCTACTGATTCAACTTTTTCACTATTATTTGTAAGTATAAGATCGATGCATGTTCCCTTTTGTGAAGTGAAGTTAGTTGGCTGGTTGATTAAATTTGTTAAGGAAAATTTCTTCAATAGACTTTTAAATGCATTATTTCCCTTAGACAACATATCAAAGTTAAAGTCACCCAGTAAAAATATTGGTAAACATGTATTTAGAGCATTCTCAAGGGAAGGTGCCAAATGATCTATAAAATTTGCCTTTGTGTTAGGTGGTCTGTATAATATTCCAATAAGAAATTTATTTGAGGAATTCTCAATTTCAGCCCATATCATTTCTATATTTGGGTTTGAGAGATCGTGTCTGTGAGTAAATTTAAGATTGTTTTTAACATATAAAACCACACCACCTCCGTAATCTCTTAGTAGATTACATGTTTATGACATTAACATTCTCTCTACCTGCAGTATTTTCTTGTTGGATTGACTACATTGCTAACCTTCTTTTTACCTGCAGTATTCTCTTGGACTGCCTACAAAACTAACATCCCTTTTACTTGCAGTATTCTCTTGGACTGACTACCTCACTAACCTTCTTTTTACTTGTAGTACTTTTTTCGTTGGTAAGTCTTCCTCTGTAGAGGACTGTTGTTGAAGCCTCTGTCTGGTCACATGGTTTTCTGGCGCCCTGTTCTGTAAAAGATTGTAAAGTCATCATTATACAGTAAAACTCGTTTAGTACAAACAGGGATATTGAGAATTTCACAGATATAGCGAAGTTTTCTTGGATCCAAAGCTAAATAAATTTAACGAATTCCATACATGGATATAAAGTTACCGATATAGGAAAGTACTTTCATAGGTCGCATTGACTTTTTTATAACCTAGTTTTAATGTTACGTAGAACTAAAAAATTTAGCCTAGCCTATGAATTATCTGAGATCTATTCCTACCTCCAGTATATGTTGTAGATATCTTGTGCTCATAAGGTAGGCCACAAATGTCTGACACATATACAAAACACTGCCCTGAAACAACACAAAATTCAATTTGACACAAATAAGAAAAGCTTTGCAAAAGTGCACTCTATTGAATGAGTAGTTCATTTACTACAGTACAATCCCTGCAACTTTTGCCAAAATAACAAAATCAGTGTAGAGAATAAAATGTTTGAAGAAGTTATAGAGAATAAGGAGACCCCTTTACCTGTAACTGATGGACAGAGTTGGGTGAGCTAATTCTCCACTGAGGTAAGTAAGCTGACAGCTGACAGATAAAATCACATGTCTTCTCCGCCTCAAACAACACATTGTCTTGGAGGAGCACCTTAGATAGCTCGAAACACTGAAAACAGAAACAAAACTCTTGAAATTTCAGTAATATTTTCTCATCATTTATTATCAAAATTAGTATCATTCCTGAAATATATCAATACATGATTGCGCCCATGACAAAAGGGTCCTTATGGCATTTTTGCTAAGACAGAGAAATAACGTCATAAAGATGTGACGTTGCAGACTGGCGGTGAACTTCTTGACGCTGATTTTTTTTTTTAACCACGTGTTTTGACGTTTGACGCATCCAGAGTTTTTATCGCTGTTTCCAACATGTGGAATTTATTTTCATTTACAAATTAATTTAATCAATATCTGAATCTCCTAATCCACTGATTTTAATAGATATAAATAAAACATTTAGAACTGGTTTCTTAACAAATATTATTAAATACGTCTCTATAATACCAATAGCCTAGTTTTCCTACATGCGTAATTAAATTTATAGAAGCTGTAGACAAGGTGTTTTCTGATAGCATAATGAACCTTTATACTCTAGATAAATTTTATTTACATATTTATACCATTTTTAGAATACATCTTAGACAGGGTATATCGCAAAAAATATTGGAAAGGAAAATTGTGTTCCTACTTCTTCGAGATCCGCTCCACCACATCGCGTCGATCACATGTAATCATTGATTCATCGGTGCATACTGCTTAAACTGTTGTTAAATTGTTTGTACAAATGTTGAAACTAAACATAAATCTTCCACGTTTTTTACAAATCTAGCAAGATAGTCAAGATTATTTGTATTTTCTATGAATAAAAATAGGAGAGATAACTCTGATGTCAACAATCGATGTAACAGGGGTACCAGACAGGGACATTCATTATTAAAATCGCGTACTTTTTCACATTTCAGCTGCATGTTCGCATGAATTTTCTCCCGGATTATAAAAGAGATATTTTATGACCAAATAAAAAAAACTTTTAATCGTCATCATAATTATGAATTTTTAAATAAAAAAATATCGTTGTACTTTGGAAATAAGGTTAATGTAGAGAAAGGAAAACAAAGATGAAAAAAATAAGAGAACTGCAAAATTGAACAGACTTTAATTTTTTTGTTCGAATCTCTCAATCAATAGCTTTTTTTTGCATGAAATAATTTCATAACGAATTTCATTTTTTAAAAAATAATAAACATGTAAAGCGTCTACCTTGTAATCATGATTAAATAAATTAAAATTTAAAAATGTTGTTTTGTCTTATATTCTTGTTGCACAAAGACACTTCAATATAGAGAAATTAAAACAAGCAAAACACATCCGAATGAATTTTTATAGTTATTTATTTTCAAGATCTCCAAGTTTAATATACATGTAACTCTTTGGTACATACGTGTTTTTTTTTCATACGGAGTTCAAATGTTTTAAGCATTATCTGCAAATTAATTCCTTAAGCCATGCCGAACTTTGTCTTTCATAAAAGCTCGATCAGCATTAAATGCTTCTTAACAGATCAATCATCATGCTAAAAACTCAATCATCACTGAATTTATAATCTCATTGCAGTTATCAGCATGGAATAATATATTGTTTAACCTGTCATCAAATTATAGATGAATATTATTAAATATGCTCAAAAATTATTTATTTGTTTTGATTGATATTACAGATCATTAATTATTATAAGTTCAGGGTAGGATTTTATTTCTATACAAGTAAATGCTAACAGAAAATAAAATTCAATGCTTAAAATACATGAAATAAAACCGCAACAATTTGCTTGCATTTTGTTTTATTTTGCGACCAGAATGGAATTCATACTCTTTAAAACTCACTTTATGGCATAAAATTAGAAAACAACATTAGAATGAAGGGGATTTTTTTTTAATTAGGTCATAAATAAAATGATGATTTTCTAAGATGTTTACATCCCTACAAAAATCTGACATTTCAAAGCTCAGCCAGTTCACAGACAATTGTCAGGAAATATATTATACAAAACAGTCATATTCAACTGACTGTATATTTAGGCATAAACAATTACATGTTATTAATCTTTAACCAACCCCTACCCCAATAAAAGCTATACATAGAAATCGTAAATGGCATCTATAATTTAATTCTATGGGTGTGCTTCTAAAACCATCCATTTCATAAAATAAAACCAGATTTTTTTAATTTTAGGGTATCATTATATGCATGATTAACAATACTGAATTCATAGCAATTTAGTTCCAGGCTCATAGTGTTTATGATCGCTGTGTGATTTTGAAATTGGCAATGCTCAGAATTAAAGGTACAAATATAAAATGAAGAATAATAGGCAGCATTATTTCTAACCTAAATAAAAAAGTGAATCTGCAAGTTGTAGGGTTAATGGTACTGGGTGCACCTAAAACTTTTGAAGTAAAAAAAAATATTTTTTAAATTTATTTTTACTTCAAAAGTTCACAAGAATTGTAAGTTTCTGCCATTTAGATTTTTTACCCCCCCCCCCTCTTTCACCAATATACACATAATCCTACAAATGTTAATCCTGGGTTTATCTATTGTGTAAATGATTGCAGATTATAACTAATTCATTTGTTTGTAAAATTTCCACCTTTTGATTGATTAATATTAAAAAATTTTTACTGCTGGACTGAAAAATATTTCGTGTATCCTTTATATTTTCAAAAAAGCAGCGTCATTATTGACCCAATGCAGACAGACAACTTTATAGATGCAGTGAATCAACCGAATTTCCTTTTTATTTACTGTCTATTGTGTATCGTAATTACATGTTACATGTACCACACTTCACAATTTTTCTGTCTTTTTATATAATTTAGAAAGAAAGAACAATCAAATAATATTTCACTTCGCAGTAGCATTTAGGTAGCGTAATGTTGTAATTTATAAAGATTAATTTTCACATATATGGTAACTAAAGATATATCGTTTATGCTGAAATCTTCACCTATCGAGAGCTATGTTTAAATTAAAATAATTTTCAAATGAATTCTACAGGTTTATCAAATGACTCTTGCATGGATTACCAGTAAATATTTTGTTTGAGAAAATAATTGTTTCAAAAAAAAAAAAAAATTAATGGATGTTGCCCGCTGTTCAGGTTTCCCCCTGGTGTCATAGAAAAGTCAAATGTAAAACAAACACTCACTCATAATACAATACACCGCTAGTGAATCCATTATATATATAACTATTAAATAATTATTAATAATTAAAAGAGACAATGAGATAAAATTAATGTGCATGGAAAAATATCAAATATTATACAACTATTAATCACCGCAGTAAAATTACAGAAGAAAATCATTTAACGTTCACTCTGAAAACGTTTGACGTTGTTGAAAAACATTACGTCATTATTAACCTGTTAAAGTATAATTGATAAAAATGAAGAAAAAACCTACTTAGAGTAGACGTAGGACCATAATAATTCATATTTGACAACTTCTAACCTTACTCTACCAGAATCCGTGAAAAACTCAAAATGCATAAAAATTGCCATAAGGACCCTTTTCACATGGGCGCAATCACATAGCAATTCTAATTTATGATGAGTGCATCAGTACCTGAATCATTCGATCCTGGTGAGCTCCAAGAAAATGGAAGGCATCCTCAAGGAATGAAAATTTCAGCACCAACAACATGGTAGCATACAGATCCACAGAAAGGCAGTAAACCCCATGCCAAGAGAGGGTGGCCAAATTATCCTTCTGTTTAGCGTTAATCTAAAACATTGAATATTCTATAAAAATTTCACCTTTTATATCACTTGTGAACAATCCAACAATCTAGGTAATTTTAAAACTTCTAAATTTATAAACTAGCATTGTGTTAATAGTAAGATACTGTAGAAGTACTTTTTTCCGTATGGTATCAATTTACACTAGTCTGCGGTCACAAATTTTCCACTGAAATTTGTCCAAGCATACTTAACATAAATGTGAGGCATATAGTAACAATCCAGAAAATCTGCTTAATTTCTACCCGTGATTTAAACAGAAATTGCGATTCTGCGGAATTACCGGTATGACACCGTGGAAAAAAGAATGTCTACAGTATTCATGTTTACTTAAAAATTACTGCAGTAAACTGCAGTTTGAAAGGAGGAATAAAAATCTTACCACGGATTGTTTCAGTGTAGAGGGCTCAAGATCCTCGTAGAGATTAGTGACAGCTAGACACAGATGCTGAGTCAGTCCACTCAGGGCTAAAGATTCCGCTCCCTGTGAACAGTAATGATAGCTGAGTTAAATTTTGTGATTACTGGTAAATGTATATCAAATGAATGAATATTTTTTAAAGGTTTTTCTGAAAGTCTATTTATTTGACTTACCTTTTCATGCTTTGCAATACTTAGGAAGAGCAGCATTACAGTGTGTACAAAATTCAGGCCTTGTTTACCCTAATAGAAAAATGTTAAATTTGAGAGAGAAAATCTTAAAATTAAGAAAATAGAGTAATAATTATGTGTTATTTCTGCTAGTGAAGAATTAACTATTTAATCTAGCATATTATATATTCTTAGATAATGCTAATCCATTTAATATTTAATACATTTATGTTTTAATTTACGTAGGCAAAATTACATGTCTGAAAACTTTTATGATGAAAACCAAACTTGTAAGTTGTAATGTAAAAGGTGAAGAAAAAGAAGTTATCAATCTAAAAAAAAATAAAGTGCCCCACCACAGCATGATACGCCCGTCAAATATTGTTCAATAATAATAAATTGGTTAGGATGCAAGAAAATCAGGTAGCCTTGAGTAACAGATTGACACAGATTTCAATGATTTAATTTCCATTTCTTATCATACATCTTTAAGAGACTTTTGCAGTGTAGGGATTGATTATAACAAATACATCATATAACTCTAAACTGGTTGTGTTAGAACATAACAAATATCCATCAGCAGCTTACTTAAACTTAAATTGTTTATTGCATATTTTATGCTACAGGTTAATAAAAAAAATCAAAAATAAATTATAATTTCTTCAGCCTATAAAATTCTAAGTGAGACATGACTGCAATTTGTTGCAAATACCCGCGGTATATAAAAATTGAAATATATTTTTTTTTTCAATGAACACATGTAAAATTAGTTTTAATTATATTATACAATACTAATTTAGTTTTAATCATTCACTAAAACATAAATTTGTTTTAATTACATTACACCAATTGGAAGATCTTTATCTGGACTAGCCATCAAGAACTCTTAATTAACACAAGCAACTATGAGGCCATTTCTTTTTGCCCAATTCCCAAGAGATCAATTAAGATAAAGCTGCATCAGATCTAGATATGCTCTTAGCTCCTGACAATTAACTCATTAATTTCTCTCTAATTTGACATGCAAGTTTCTGCTATCAAAATTCTTCTTGACCAGTGCTTGATAATTATGCCCCTGGGACAAACTGAATTCCCCTCAAAGCATAAACATTTGTTACAGATTGCTGTATTGTAAAGTATATAATGAAAAAATAAGTTTTACTTAATTTTACATTTTTTAATAAGGATACAACTATATTTTTACATTTTTTAGGATTATGAAGTTTAAAATTTAAAAGACCTAGTTTTTTTAAAAAATTCACTTAAATTAAAGGTCACAGTGACCTTGAAATAGGCCGCGACACACCTTCTACTTTAGATGTATACTTTTGCCAAGTTTGAAAGCTCTAGGTCTCATAGTTTTCTAGTTATGAGCCGGACAGGATTTTTCAATATTTGGCTATAGCATCTTTATTAAAGGTCAGAGTGACCTACTTTTTGTGCGAGACACACCCTCTACCCAAGATGTATCAGCTGACAAAGTTTGGTAACTCTAGGCCTTATAGTATTAAAGTTATGAGCCGGACACGAGAAAAGCTAACAGACGGACAGACAGACGGACGGACGGACACGAAGCCTATAACATAATACGTCCCGTCTTAAGACGGGCGTATAAAAACCTATAGAGGATACTAATATGTGTAAAACATGGGCTCCTGGAAATTCCCGATGTGGAATCAGGGGCCTGGGAGGAGTGAGCATCCCCTGATTACAAGTCACACCTGCTGTGAGCTTATAATATTGATTTGGTAGATGGACCTTTTTACAGTCAAATTCAGTATAAATGGAAGGTCTAACAATTGGTTTGAAACAAATAAATAAGATAAATACCAGTACTGACCTTGATGAAGAATTCTACAGAGGAAAGGAGGGATGAAATAATGAGGTGTTCCTGTAGAACTGGTAACCATGACGACATGTCCGGTAACTGCTGAATGACTTCCTCCAGTAAACAACAGCTGACTACCTCCATCTGTAACAGATTTTTGTTTTACTTTTAAATGTTATCACAGGTATACTTGTATAAAGTCAAAACTTGAGTAAGGTTAACGTTGCTTCTCCATCGTAGAGTCATTTTCTGTTTGAATATCTGAGATCCATTTTTCAAAAGAATTTATGAATAAAAACTTAAGTTGACTATAAAATTTTGCAAAATTATTCTAGTTAAAATTACTATTACATATTGTAAAGGTATGTTATTACAGACCCTAAACCGTGATACTACACCTCAGAAACGAACCATACCGTTAAGTGCAGAAAGCGTACCGTACCTTGAACAAAGCGTACCGTTCCTAGCACAAAGCGAACCGTTCCGTGCACAAAGCGTACCGTACTGTCCACAAAGCGTACTGTTCCGTGCAAGAAACGAACCGTTCCGTTCTTTGGTTAATTATGCAAACCACGCCCCCAATGATTTTTGAATCATGTAATGACCAAATAAGTCATTTTGGTTTATTTCTCGCTACGGCGCCTGTGAAAGGAGGACGGAGGTTGTGTCTGCCTGTTCGAAACACCATTATCAAGTATCATGCATCTGGGCCTTCAACTGTAAAAATAAGGAAACTACTCGAAGCAAACTACAACTTTAAAACAACTAGACAGAGTGTGAGACGATTTCTTATTTGCTATAAATTAGATCAACTGGTTGTGTTTGTGGTCAAAGGTATAGTACAGGCCACGATTTTTTCCCGCAAAACATGTACGGGGCACAGTGGACCTTGAACAATGTCGGCGTCTTTGAAGTTTCTTTATATTAGCAAATTAAATTAATTTCCTTTTGAAATATTAGTTGTATTTAAATATTAGTAATTTAACTATACAGATAATTAAACTTATATTATAAGATGACCCAAAATTCAATATAATCGTGCTCGTACCCGGGGAAAAAACCCTCTTTTAATGTATACATGTACATTCATGTTTCATAATCCTATTTATAATTATATTTAACATAAAAATAGGTTCAATAGACTATAATACCACTAAGATAGAACACGCTTTTATGAATCAATTCCCTGGTTGTCTCTACTTTTGATTTTAATTTTGTTCATTTAAATTATTAATTCTTATCGGATACAAGATCGTTTTTGTCGTAAGTATGCATTCATATGTAGTACATATTAGATGCGTGATTTTACTAATGAATTATTTCGTAAGAATTTTAAAACATATATAAACTGTCTAGAGTAAAATTTAAAGAGAACCGTATTAGACTCTCACATTAAATCTGTTAAGATCTTTACTATAGGCGAATCATTGGTGCAGTTATACTTACACTGAAAATCTGTAATCATGTAAAATATGGATTAAAATATTACATGCGGTAAACGTGAAGATTTCTACTGAACTGACAGAGATAATAATCTTACTAATAAAACTATGATCAACTTTCACGCTGCATACAAAAATCGCCAGCCGAATTTCTTGCAAATAAAATGTGCAAACTGCAGTATAAATATTACTTTATTCTGAAATACATCTCATGAAAAATAAAAAAAAAAACAGTTTGCGAAAAATATAGATATTATAAGGTTTGTTACACTGTACCCCCGTCCCCTTTCTAGACAGCAATACGAATTAGCTGGTCAAAAGTTCTTGAGAAGTTTGCAAAATGGTACGTTCGTTGTAAATAAAAATAATCATAATCTACAGGAAACATCCTTATTAGTGTCTGAAAAAAGATAATTTATTAAATAATAAAATATCAACTTTATTTTTGTCTGAAAAAGGATAATTTAGGAAGTATATTTGTAATCAGTGTTAAACCTGGAAGATGAGTTTGCTGAATGTCAGTCGAGTGATTAAATACACTTGATGTGGACAGAACTAAATAATTTGAAAGGTGTGTTAAACACACGGTGCCCCCGCCCCTCCGGCTGTGACCCAGTATTTTTTTAAACAGGTGTGAACTATGAACTGACCATAAAATCACAGGAGAAATTCTTCCTGCATAAACAGACTTTCTGGGTCACCTAGCGTCATGCCATTTTGATTGACAGGTGATGCATTGGGATTTCATGGGTGCAGCATGTATGTAAAGAGAACGGATTATTCATTGCACAATAGTTGGGTTGATTAAATAGAATCATAGACTGATTAATTGTGACTTTGGTGATGTAAATAAATATATTTATAAAAGTTATGGTAAAACACGTGTGTTTGTTATGTATGCAGATTTAGTCCATCGGTAAAGGAGATCGATTGGTTGTTCATTGTTTACGGGTGAATAGGTTGAATCCGTGCTACGCATGATTCAGTCACGTATAAAGTAGATTTTCGGGTGTTTTAAGTCATTCGAAATTCGGTGCGACATTGCAACAGACTAATCCCATCCACCCACCCACCCACCCTTCCAGTAACGATATTTCGTAGATGTTGTTCTTATTAATGTTGACTTATCGCTTTATTTGAATCTTTTTCTTTTGTAGAATGATAAGGATTTCAGAAGTTAACTAAAGACTGTGCTTTGTATACTGTATACACTTCAGTCTGTTGCACTCGCGCATGTGAGCTCATCCTATATAAAGTGTTTTTGAGTTTTATTTATAAATATTTTATGTTCGTTTGAACTGGTGAATTAGAACATAAAACAAAGAATGAGAATAAATACATGTATGTTTTTTTTTTGTACAGATAATGTATTAAGAGGTTGCATCTCTCTATCCCCCATCTCTCTCTCTCATTCACGACATCGTTTTTACAGACTTTACAAGAATAGAATAACTTAATAAAATGAAGAAAAACTTATTAAAATAATTACTTAATACACTGAAAGGATCATTGAAAACATAAATACTTGTCTGTGAAAAGAATGTTTTCTGTTACGAGAAAGTTATTGTATTGATTTCGTGTTTCTGCTGCTGATTTTCGGATTCATTTTGTTAACTGATATTTCTCTTCTGAAGCAAACGTTTAAACGATAGATCTACAATTTTGAAAATAAAAAAAAATGTACATATCTAATTACTAAGAATAAAAATGAATCAGGAATAGTCATATTTATTTCTATAGATCAATCAATTAAAAAAATTAAATATGTGCGTAGCGTTATATGTATAGAACAAGTATATACCAGGTATTTATTAATTCCTTTTAAATAAATATGTTACAACTTTATTTTAAAGTGAAAATTAAAATATTTAATTTTTTCCTTTTTAAAATTAAAGTTCAGCATATGTAAAACATAGGTAATCAAAGATTACGAAGCTCACCTCGACGAATGTTATCAGTTTAAGCAATGCAAATCTCACATCATATTTTCTTAATATTTAGTATTCATCCCAACAACAATATTCTTGCAAGTTGTGTTTAACCCCTTACATGGCATATACACATTTCTACGCGTGTAGCGTGAAAAACATGTATAGTGTAAATAAATATTCATAACTATTAATACTGCAGATATCAAGGACTTCAAATTCATTCGGATTGATCTGTTCCCAAAACTTTAACCTGGCCTCTTGTATGGAAAATATAGGTCAGATCCAGCATCCGAAGCAAGTCTGGTAGTGTCCATCCCTAGATGCATCATCCATGCAAGTTTGGTCCAAATAGGGCTTATAGTTACTTGGGAATGAAAATGTAGGTCAGATCCAGCATCCGAAGCTAGTCTGGTAGTGTATATCCCTAGATACATCATCCATGCAAGTTTGGATCAGGTAAGGCTTATAGTTACTTGGGAATGAAAATGTAGGTCAGATCCAGCATCCGAAGCAAGTCTGGTAGTGTCCATCTCTAGATGCATCATCCAAGCAAGTTTGGTCAAAATAGGGCTTATAATTCCTGTGGAGTGGACCTGCTCCAAAAACTTTAACCTGGTCACTCATCTGGAAAATGTAGGTCAGATCCAGCATCCGAAACAAGTCTGGTAGTGTACATCCCTAGATGCATCATCCATGCAAGTTTGGTTTAGCTAGGGCTTATAGTTACTTAGGAATGGACCTGCTCCAAAAACTTTAACCTGCTCCAAAAACTTTAACCTGGTCACTCATCTTGAAAATGTAGGTCAGATCCAGCATCCGAAGCAAGTCCGCTAGTGTACATCCCTAGATGCATCATCCATGCAAATTTGGTCCAGGTAGGGCTTATAGTTCCTTGGGAATGGACCTGCTCCAAAAACTTTAACCTGCTCCAAAAACTTTAACCTGGTCACTCAGCTGGAAAATGTAAGTCAGATCCAGCATCCGAAGCAAGTCTGGTAGTGTACATCCCTAGATGCATCATCCATGCAAGTTTGGTTCAGGTAGGGCTTATAGTTACTTGGGAATGGACTTGCTCCTAAAACTTTAACCTGGGACGCCGACGCCGACGCCAACGCCGGGGGTATAGCATAAGCTCATCTCGACTTCGTCGAGGTGAGCTAAAAATCAGCACGGAAATATTTACGAGTTCTATATATATTAATACATATCTTTACATAATTGCCAAAGACATCGATGGGATGATGTTTTTTTCTTCCTTTCATTTTTTTTTTTCCTCCATCACCGCTGTAGCGTAAATTTATGTTTAAATTGAAACCGAGAAATTAATCTGTTAATAGCGCAAATATAATTATATACGTGCATTAAGTACTTCAAAAGTCATTTAAAATGAATTATTTTTTAGCAGCCAATCAAGAATTATTTAGCTAACAGGCTCCGCCCACTTTATTTGCATACCGTTTCCCAAAGCGTACCGTTCACAAAACGAACCGTTCCGTGCAAGAAACGAAACGTACCGTGCACAAAGCGTTCCGTTCAGTGCACAAAGCGTACTGTTCCATGAACAAAGCGTACCGTTCCGTGCACAAAGCGTACTGTACCGTACCGTTCACAAAACGAACCGTTCCGTTCACAAAGCATACCGTTCCGTGCACAAAGCGTACCGAACCGCACCGTTCAAGTGGTGTAGTAGCACTGTTTAGGGTCTGTACATTTCCATATAAAAAGATTCAAACTACTTTCTCCTATTCCTTTTAAGGGGAATTCTTCAATCAATGGACTAACAGTACTCATCTCATTAACTCACCTTTAACCACACTTCGCCTGAACTTCCTGGAGTGAGGTCTTTGACAGAGGGTAACTGAAATATACTCTGATGTATAATCTCACAGCCAGTTTGGAACACCGCCAATAGAGTGTCTGCATCCAGTTCTTTGAAAAATACAGAAAATACATTGTATCATTGACAATTCTAAAAAGTTATGTTTCTTGTACTTCTAAATCTTAAATGTCTGAACATAATAGTTTCACTACATGAACATGTACAGGTAGGCCTGAAAGTTGACATTTTCAAAAAAGAAAATTATTTTAAATATTTAACAGTTGGATACTGGTAAACATTAAATGAAAACTTCTAACTGTAAAATTTTAAGCTTTTAATGAATAAAAAAAAATATATTGTATGATTTTTGAGGACAATTTAATTTCCCCTGGTACCTATAGTCTTTTAAATGAAAAACTCACTTTTTGATTGGTTCAGCCTGACATGCTGTAACATGGCCACCAGGGATCCAATCATTCCTATCTGAAGAGAGGGTACAACGGGGGCATTAGACAGAGCCTCAAGTACTGCTGTCTGTATGTCCTTAACAGTTCTCCTAACCACACTCAGGGCACTATAAATACAGAAAGACAGTAGAGAGGGTACAACAGGGACATTAGACAGAGCCTCCAGTACTGCTGTCTGTCTGTTGTCAACTTTAACCTACACTACAACTTTTGAACCGGGAGAGATAGAGACTTCATATTTGGTATGCATACCCCACTAATTAAGCACTTTTAACTGACACCAAGGTCAATGACCTTGACCCATATGCTAAAAATAGCTTTTTTGAACTTTTGCCATTACTTTTGAACCATAGGAGATAGAGTCTTCATACTTGGTATGCAAACTCCAACAATTAATGCCAAGAACCATGAGAGATAGAGACTTCATATTAGGTATGCATACTCCAGTAGATTGATTGATTGTATACTGTTTAACGTCCCTCTCCAGAATATTTCACTGATATGGAGTTCTTTCACCATTGCCGGTGAAGGGCTGCAAATTTAGGCCTATGCTCAGCACTTACAAGGACAATACCCTTGACCTATATGCTAAAAATAGCTTTTTCGAACTTTCATCATTATTTCTTAACCATAGGAGATAGAGACTTCATATTTGTATGTATACTCCACTAATTAAGCTCTTTCAAATGACACCAAGGACAACTAGAACTGTCCAAAACGGGACAAAATACCCCCCGCTTGGTTTTTCAGAAGTAAGTTTTTCCATAATACATGAATTATGAAATTTTTCTTCCAATGACCTTGAACTTCCCCAGATGACCTTGGGTCAAGGTCATGACACACCCTTGGGTCATGGGCAATCTTTGAGTGAAATGAGAACCTACCAAGTTTATCCATAAGAAACATATGGACCGGACACAAATTATGAAATTTTTCTACCAGTGACCTTGAACTTCTCAAAAGACCTTGAGTCAAGGTCATGACACACCCTTGGGTCATGGGCAATCTTTGAGTGAAATGAGAACCTACCAAGTTTATCCATAGGAAAGATATGGACCGGACACGAATTATGAAATTTTTCTTCCAGTGACCTTGAACTTCCCCAAATGACCTTGGGTCAAGGTCATGACACACCCTTAGGTCATGAGCAATCTTAGTGTGGAGTAGTAGATTCTAATGTCCCTCTGTAAGAAAGATATGGACCGGACACGATTACACAAACAGACGGACAGACGGACGGACAGACAGAAGGACAAGGTGATTCCTATATACCCCACCAAACTTCGTTTGCGGGGGGTATAATAATCGTGTGACCTTGACTGTTACCTGTATGCTAAAAATTGCTTTTTCAAACTTTGTAGCTGCTGGGTGATAGCATTTCACAAACACATCTTGTTTACTCTTAAAATAAGCAAAATAACGGTGAACATTGGCTTTTTGTATTCAAGCAATTACATGTATTTAAATGTTCACCCAAACTGTAACACAGATACACATACCTTGTCCATGATTTGATGAGCCTGAAAATCAAAGCACTTGTGATCTTGGCCAGTTTCATGTTTAATTCTGAAGAGGTTCCATTGATCTAAAAGGAAAGGAAATAAACTAATTCTTCTCCTCAATTTTTAAAACTAGGCAATTAGAATAAGAGTGAGCTTTATTGTAATGCTCCCAATAGAAAGATGAAGTCAGTAAAATGTGAAACTGCTACTGACTAACCAATGCTCGGAGACCTTCTATCAAGTCAATGATGATGATTTCTTTTAAATGGTTGTCCATTTTGAGTTGCTCCACCTACAAAAAGGAAAACTTTTTGAAAGAACTTTATTCGGTAATAACCGATATTTGCCCCCCAAGCCAAACTTTGATGGGGAAATATTTGATTATGTTCTTCAATAGGGGGGGGTATATGCTGACTTCAAAGCACTGAATATTTTCATAGGTAATGACATCATATGTACGAAATGACGTCACAAACATGACGTAAATTTCAGTTTTTTATGAATTCTACAGAAAAATGTACATATTTCGTAGATATTTTTGAGTAAAAGTCACCGAGCGCGTGTGTGTTCAGGCTCAATATTTAGATATAATGTGTAGAATGATAGTATCAATGAAATATGTAAATATTGTTCCTGAACAAACGTGCACTCTATAAATTTTAAAGCTAAAATTGTTGAAATTTTGTTCATTTTGTCCTCTTTCTGAAAAAGAATATAAAATCAGACTAGTTTGTGACGACATAAAAACAAAAATTGTGAATAAACTACTTTGAAACAAGAATATATTCTGTTAATTTATATTTCTCATACAATTTATTGAATTCAGCACATTTCAGGAAGTTCTCAAAATTTGACTTTTGTGGGGTGGCAAATATATGCAATATGTTCTTTCAAAAAGTTGAAAAAAATCAGTCCAACTTGACATCTGATGCTTTTTCTTATTTGATTGATGATTGATTGTACATGGATATTGTTTAACAACCCTCTCGAGAATTTTTCACTCATATGCAGATGCAATTTACTTTGACACATTCAAAAATATATTTCACTATGGAACAAACTCTCTTAACACCTCTTATAACCTGAAGTGATCTCATACTTGTAACCTGGAGAGAGTGATCACATAGGTCTTTAAGTTATACGTATGTGAGAAAAACCTGTAAGTTCACTTACATGTAACCTGGAGAGATAGGTCACATACCTGTAACCTGGAGAGATAGGTCACATACCTGTAACTTGGAGAGATAGGTCACCTACCTGTAACTTGGAGAGATAGGTCACATACCTGTAACTTGGAGAGATAGGTCACATACCTGTAACCTGGAGAGATAGGTCACATACCTGTAACCTGGAGAGAAAGGTCACATACCTGTAACTTGGAGAGATAGGTCACATACCTGTAACCTGGAGAGAATATTCACATACCTGTAACCAGGAGAGATAGGTCACATACCTGTAACCTGGAGAGATAGGTCACATACCTGTAATCCGGAGAGATAGGTCACATACTTGTAATCTGGAGAGATAGGTCACATACTTGTAACCTGGAGAGATAGGTCACATACCTGTAACCTGGAGAGAATATTCACATACCTGTTACCAGGAGAGATAGGTCACATACCTGTAACCTGGAGAGGTAGGTCACATACCTGTAACCTGGAGAGAAAGCTCACATACCTGTAACCTGGAGAGAAAGGTTACATACTTGTAACCTGGAGAGATAAGTCACATACCTGTAACCTGAAGAGAAAGGTCACATACCTGTAACCTGGAGAGAAAGGTCACATACTTGTAACCTGGAGAGATAAGTCACATACCTGTAACCTGGAGAGATAGGTCACATACCTGAAACCTGGACAGCTAAGTCACATACCTGTAACCTGGAGAGATAAGTCACATACCTGTAACCTGGACAGCTAAGTCACATACCTGTAACCTGGAGAGAAAGCTCACATACCTGTAACCTGGAGAGAAAGGTCACATACTTGTAACCTCGAGAGATAAGTCACATACCTGTAACCTGGAAAGAGTGATCAGGAAGTTTTTCCATGCAATAAGGAGCTTCAGTGTGTGATGCTCTGTAAGGTTGTCTGTGGGATGATCAGTCTGGCCGGCCTCTTCAACCAAACAATTACGAACTTCCTTCAAAAGTCAATTAAAAAAATAGATTTACCAAACATTTAAAAATAAAATATTGCACCGAAATTATATGATCAAATTTGAAATGGAATATACAAATAATATTTTTACCCCAGTCCAATACTTCAGTCTGTTTGTAGAATTAATGTCTACCAAAACTTTCTTCAGTTTGTCATCTAGTTTTCCACTGCAAGAAAATGACATAATTTCACTAATTAATTAAATGTTCTTTAAACAATGCAAATCAACCCCCCTCTTTATTTATAAAAACCATTATTAACTGAATTTGTTACAGCCTCAGATAAAAACATCCTTCTTCTTAATGCTTTTTTTTCCAACCTTGTAACACTGAAAATTTCCTCCGACAGAATCTCTAAAACATGGGAGACAGTCTTCACTTGGCAAGTATACAATCCCTGAAAATCCAAAGTACATGTGTATTGTTCATTTTTTCAATGAAGCTTCAAAGAATATTAAAAATTTTTTTAAAATGTATACTGTAAACTTACTTTTTCTCACGGGGTATTAATTCCATAAAATCACAATATAAGTTTAATCCCCAGGGTAAAAAAAATTATGTGGATTCTTTACATTACAAAAATTATGATATCTTGATACATTGAAAATAGAGACAAATTACCATTGTGTCACTAGAATATGCCTGTCAGGTGATGCTTGTATCAATAAGATGATATTAAAAGTTAAACCTACTTCATCCTGTTTTTCCCGAGCATCTGGTAAATCTCTTGTGAGAGGAGCACCCACACTCAGCCAGAATCTGTCACTGTAAATTGTCAATAATCAACATACATGTATATAATTATATCCAAAGAGTCACACAAAAAGTAGAGAAACTACAATCAGTGAACACCTTCTATTCAGAACATTAATCTAATGTCACACTAATTCAGATATTACTTGGTTCTGAGGACAGACATGGCGGTCTCCCTGTGTCCTGACCAGAGTGAGTGGATGAACTCCATACAGGCACACAGTAGATCTGGGGGACACTGGTACGTCATCTACAGAGAAAAGACATTAAATATAACTCAGATCTTAACAGATCTCAAGCACATGTACACAAAATATTTATGCTATAAAATTTCATCACAAAATAGTTTTTACCTGTTTCTCGGCTTCCATCAGTTTTAACACTGTTTGAAGGCAACTAATTTTTCCCAGGGATAAATCCTACATGATTAAAAAAACCATTTAAACGGTAATGTCCATTGTCCTTAATAATGGTAACAGAAGTCTCACAATACAATTTTTTCCTGAATCAAATTTAGTGCTATTTTATTTTTTTACAACATTGTATGTTTATTGAGTACTAACCCTCCTGGCGGCCTCTGATGAGGCTGACTCTATAAGTTGTACATTCAGGAACATTTCTATCAACCCTGGCTGTGCATCCACACACACCGATAAAAACTCCAAAATGGCTACCTTCAGTCTCAGGTCCTACAATAATTTCATACTTGTATGAATTCTCTTGTAATTTTTATAGCACCAGTAAATAAGGTACATTTTTTCTAGTTTACTGTACATGTCTGTCTTTACTTTGGTATGACACAGAGTTCTGATGCTAAGTACCTCGGTGGTGCTTTGTAGACGATTGAGATACATGTCTCTGACTGACTCGGCAGCTCCCCCTAGACAGGATAATATGGACATCTTGGACACCTACAATCACACAAATACATACAAATCTACTGAAAAAGTGAACACTTATGATGAATTGGTGCTTACAACAAAGTGAATTTCAGTCCTAGTGGCTTTAAAATATATCGTGATTTAATGGATATAGCAAATTACATTTATAAGAAAAAAAAATAATTTGTCCCTGACATTTCATTATATAAGTGTGTTTGACTGTATGGGTAAAGCAATTATGACTGACTGAATGGCTCAAATATTGACATATGGCATGAACAAAAAATTATCTGAAGAGATGATACAAGGTAAAATTCTAACCACAGCCAGTCTTCTGAGCAACAGACAAGCCAGCATGGGAAGTCTGGGGTTGTGTTTATGGTAGATGTACTGAGCTATGGTAGCCACTATGTGCTGGTTCTGTCTGACAACCGGCTGAGAAGACAGAGCCGACTCCACCGGAGACAGAGGTAGATCCGGACTCTTCAGCAATAACAGCTGGTTCAGAACCGAGAACGAGATCTGTATCAGTCTGATCATCTCCGCTCCAATCCCATCATCTGCCATGCTGAGAAACATGAAGGTAAATGTTTAATTTTTAATCATCACAATAACTTAAAGAAGAATTATCATTATTTTTACTTATATATTTTCTTTTCATAGATTGAATTAAACCAAGGAAAAATGCATTCTATCAAAAAAAAATGATCATAAAAGCTTTCAAAGATCTGTTCAACACATGCTAAAATGTTTTATAAATATGGCGAAATTCAATCGGTACATTTTTCATAATTTAAATGCTTTATTATACCTTCCTTGCTGAACCAAGGCCAAATCAACAGTATCTGATCCTGTGGCAATGATTCCCAGCAAAGTCTGCCCTGCCTCAGTAAACAACAGACTGTACACAACGATCTCTTGTATTCTGGGTCTGTAAAACATTAGAAACCAATAAAAACCACAGAAAGGTTGAGAAAAATTCTGTTAAACATAAAACAGATAAATTCTGTACCTTTTAGAGGCAGGCTCCACAGGTTTAGTCCTGGTAATCATGGTAACCAATATCTTGTGAAAGATTTCCACGCACTTCCTGCCTGAAATTCAGAGATTGATCAAATTGTAATCAAAATACAATACAGGAAAGCAATGTTCATTGTTAAGGGTGTTCAATCAATATCCTTTCATTTTTGTGGAATCAAATTTATCTGGTAAGGAACTGGTAAGAGGGGATTTGATTTCTTGATGAAAAGAAAATTATCACACTGCAATATGGGATTTTAACTTTCCATGGGAATATAAATCTCCTCATTATCAAAGAAACAACAAAAATTAAATCTCCATGTTGAATGTTAGTGATTTCATTGTTGTATTTCCCCTTCTCATTACATTTAAAGTCATTTTTGAAGAAAATCTGGCAACACTGTATAAAGTTGTTTTTCTTACCTATCAATTCTCTTGTCTTCAGTTTGTAAAATCTCCATTTCTGAAAAACTGGAAAGACTTCCCTCAAGATATACATAGTTGAAGCCATCAGTTCATTCTCCATGGAGTTCTTGAAGAAGGGTTGAATAAGATTCAGGATGAACTCCAGTATTGATGTGGTGATTGGGTAGGACCCCTCGATACACTCCACCCCAAAAAGCATGTTACCATAGCAACCAGCCATCAAACCTTGGCCACTGGAAAACGTTCTCTTACATATATATCTACTGAACATTTTTTCACAATACAATATTCACTGAATAAAATATATTTCAAACTAACAACACAATATAACTTTTACAAGACATAAAATGTTTACCTGAGTATTTCTGCAATATTGTCGATGTTTTCTGTCAGATATGGTAGTAATCCTGTCTGCTTCATGTTATGCCATACCTTAAAACAAAAGCAACACTCTGTTTCAAGATCACATTTTTAGATAAGGACTACCACTGTAAAATACATGCAATATTTACACACTGAAATCAAACTTCACCAGGGATTATTGTTCAGTGTATGAAAATAGCTAAAGCATTTAAATCAGTTTGTGGCCCACCTTGACAGGATTCTTTTTAGCAAGACAAGTGACACAGTCTATACATTGCACTATCAGATGGACAGGTGGGTGGGGCAGCCTCACAAATCTACAAAAGGAAATTACTGTAAATCATGTTTTATTCACAAGAACTTTATTTTCGTGTAATTATGCAAGACACCGTGCTCGCAAAACTTTTATTCGCGCGTATATTAGCATTTCTTAAGATCATATAGAGCAATAACCACAATTCGTGAAAATTTTGTCTCGCTAATAAAGTGTTTAAGAATATCTCGCGAAAATTTAGTGAGGTACAGTAGATGCAACACAAAACTACAGTACAGGGTCTATAGGATGTTTTCATGGTCAAATGGCATTTTCTATTGCCAGTAAAATTTGTTTTCCAGGCTAAAAATCCTCAAACAATTGTTTCCGTGTATTTACTGGAAATAATAATAAACTGGAACATGGACTGGTACAGTATATCAACAAGGCTAAGGATATGAATTTGTATTCAGTAATTTTATTTGACTACCCCATTCACATTAAAGGAGAGGGGGTTGATAGCAAACTGCTATTGCAGTTGGTGATTACCCATTGATTCACGTAGAAAGTCATTCTGCAATTACCTGTGAATCAACATGTAGATGGAGTTGATGATGGATTTGAACTCCTTCTCACTCTCTGGATGATTCTGAAGCACTGCATGCACCAGTTCTATACTCTGAGTCACTTTGTCAATCTGTGTTGGTGACACCATACCTAAAACAAAAAATTATTTACAATATTTCCTTACACTTAGTATCTTTCATAAATTATCTTAATTGCCACAAATATTTTCCTTTGTCTAAAAGAATTTCACACAGTCAAGTTTGAATTGGGTTTTGCAACTCTAAAATGCATAATTTAACCACGAAAAAAATATTATATTGAAAAGGAAACAGTGAACCAATAAATCAACAAGGAAACCTGCTAAATACAGTGAATGTTTTTGATTGAGCCACTGCCTTCCTACTATCATTATAGTACACATACCAGATCCCTGTGCGACTTGATCCAATAACACTTCCACTTCACACAGAAGGACCTCCCACCCACTGTACGTCACATACCACTGGATAATGGGACTGGCATCGTGTTTAGCTGGAAGATACATGGATTAGAAAAAATGGTCTCCAACTTCATATATGGTAAAATTCAATCTCATTTTTTCATAACATTTGTACAATTCTGTTCATGAAGAGCAAAGTTTGGAAACTTTGAAGTTACAATTTGTTGTATCAAGACTGACGACTTAAATAGACTTACTGCCCATCGTGAGTATTTTCCCTTTGGTACCAGCATTCAATACAAAATCCTCTGTGAATAAAAAAGATTAGACAAATGAGAATTCAAACCATTTTATTTTATATGCAATATTTTCTCATTTTTCATTTTTGAAATGGTCTGAAAATTTTCACACATTCATTCATTGATTTGGTTAGAAAGAATTAATACTTAGAATACTGGAAGGGTTTTTTTTTAATCGAAGCTTTGGTGATTCTCCAAATTGAAATCTGTGTTGATTTTTTATTAATGAGTGCACATCACATTTAGTTTGTAAAATATATTTCAATTACTGATCATATCAGAACTCACTACAAGGAATATCATGTCAACTCTTTTTATTTTGATACTAGTTGCTGCTACTGATTCGTAGTAAAATGACAAGATAAAAAGATATTTAAAAATTTTACAGCATGTCTAAATCATGTAAATAGTTGAAATTTCTCACTGTTATGGTATGGTGTTTTGTTGACGACCAGTTTCCACTCGTTGAGTTCCCTGGTGGATGTTAAATCTGAGGAGTGGTTACAGTCCAGGTATTCTGTGTACCGCTGTAACTGCTTCCAAATATGCAAAATCTACAAAACAATCCATTTATTAACCTTCATTCCTATGTCATAATCTCTATATTCGTAGAATCTTTCTATGTACCACTTTCTCAAAACCATGCACCAGTGGGGTGAGTAATTTTGTACACTAGATTATGAAAAAACATAATTTTTTTCATAAAATTTCTCCAGACCCTTAAACATCGATTTTTCATTACACATTTGCAACTTGCCCTTTCTGCACTTGTAGGAGAGGATGCCGCTATGGCAGCACTGAACTGGACAAAACTGGTATAATCCAGTGGAAACCGCAACAGGGCCGAATGAAAGACGCTGCCAATTCCCTCATCACTTCCCTGAAAGATAACAACTGCATTGGAACATCTCATAATTTCATATGAAAAATCAGTTATCATATGCACTCCAAGACTTCCTTATTCTTAAAGAAAAATCAGCAAATTAGAGTACATGCATATGTCAATGTACCAACACTCTTTTAAATATACAAAGTCTCTTTTGGTGGTGTTATTTATATGTCACTTGCCTTTTCCCAGAAATCTTCAGACACACTGATTTGTTTTAAAACCAAACAGATCACCCTGTGTAAAGCCTTTAAAATAAAGAATAAATTTAATGAACATCACAGACAGAAATTAGAAATAAAGTGTTTGTTTATCTAGGACAACAAAAAAATATGTCAACTGTAGAAATGTTTGTTACAATATACACTGTACTTTGATTAAAATACACTTCAATTTGCGCTTATGAGAATGCCTCTTTTCTTAGATATACCAAAACTGAATTTTCACATGGAATACTGATAATTTTTTTTTTACCTCAGCGTCTTGGTCTGAGCCCAGAGTATGTTCATCAAACGTGGATAAGATCAGAACCAGTAAGCTGTACACAGTGTGATGGGACATGGAGCATATCATCTGTAACAACAAGGGTTAATAACAATTTTAATGCCTTTTCACAGTAAAAGGCTCAACAGAGACCTCTTAAACAATTTAATGGACAAGAAAAAAGTCACTCAAAGCAAACAATGGCATTTTAAAGTAGGTTAATGAATGATATATAAACAAAATATGGTTTGTTCCCGTTTTGCACACATTTGAATTGTAGGCATGGAAAAAATGTGTGCAAAATGGGAAAAAACGTCTATGTAGTTAAGAGATAAAATTACACACATCATCCAGTCTTACCGAGTCTTCCTCTGTAAAGGGCTCAGACTTTAACAGGTTGTAGAGGTAATGAAACACGTGGAGATGGATGGCTCCGTTCCCGTACTTCCGGACCCTAGAGAAATCTGCAGCTTCTCCAGCGAACATGTGCATGGCCGACCACAGCAACAGAATGGGGCCGTGACTTTCTTCTGAACCCAGAGACTGAACAATCTTATCCAACTTCTGAAATCCCATATAATTAAGATTACTGAAAATACCTTATTAACAAAAATGTCTATGACATGTGCTCATGATTTGAAAAGATTAACTGAATAAAAGGTTTCAACAACAATAATTATTGATGTTCATGAACATCTCGTCAGAATTGCTTTTTTTCTTAAAAGTAAATTATGCATATCTTTTCTAGAAAAATAGATTGAAGAAATGTTCAATTACCCCAAATATATCCTTGTCTTTCAAAAGGAAGTGTTCATCAAAACTGCAAGTAGAATATAAACTTAAATGCAATGCATTTCAAATAAAATATTTTAAAAAATAATCTTTTGAAATTCAGTTCAGTATGTTAATAATATCTAGAAAGTGACAGAGATAGATTCTTTCAGAT
Organism: Saccostrea glomerata; assembly: GCA_003671525.1. Lineage (NCBI taxonomy): Eukaryota > Metazoa > Mollusca > Bivalvia > Ostreida > Ostreidae > Saccostrea > Saccostrea glomerata. Next base: position 122,965 of record PRKT01000036.1, on the reverse strand, counting down.
ACACATTGTTTACATATATATAAACCCTACCTCCCTCTCTCAATGCAGGCCTGTACAGACTGTAGGTCCATCATTTCAATAAAAATCAGCACTTCTAAGTACCTAAGGAAGAACATGAATACCTATGTGAAAACATAAACTTTGAAAATAACACTGTTAACTGTTAAAGTGAAATTTGTGTGAAATTGTTTGTATAATTAATGCTTGATTTATATCATCTTAATCTTGTTGATTTGTAGTAATTGCTCTAAGCTACAGACTGCAGTGATCTGTTTATGTGATAAGGTCTTGACCGCTCATTAAGATTTGGCTGGGAAATTTAGCTCTTGTATCAGCATTGCTGACTTTTATCACCCGAGTCTCAGGGGGATTGAATGTCTGAAGTGCTGGCCATGAGAAAATGCAGAATTCATAGTGTTCACAATTAACGGGTTAATTTAGCAGTGATTGACAGTCTGTAGTTTGGGCAGTTCTTAATATCTAGCGTAGAATTTGTGTGTTCAATTAGTTACTCAGTCGGGTCCTGTGTGTAAAGTGTTACACGGGAATACAAAATAAACTTTGTTGGAAACTTTGGGCGT
>PRKT01000036.1:78348-119033 GCA_003671525.1 Saccostrea glomerata | reverse complement strand
GGGGTCATGATTTGAACAAACTTGAATCTACACTACCTGAGGATGATTCCACATGAGTTTCATCTTTCCTGGCCCAGTGGTTCTTGAGAAGAAGATTTTTTTAAAATGCCATTAATTTTTCTCTAATTCATAATTATCTCCCCTTGGAAAAGGGCCTGGCCCTTCATTTGAACAAACTTGAATCCCCTTTACCCAAGGATACTTTGTAGCAAGTTTGGTTGAAATTGGTCCAGTGGTTCTTGAGAAGAAGATAAAAATGTGAAAAGTTTACAACGACGACGACGACAGACAACGGACAAATTTTGATCAGAAAAGCTCACTTGAGCCTTTGGCTCAGGTGAGCTAAAAAGTCACTCAAAGCAAACGATGGCATTTTAAAGTAGGTTAATAAATGATATATAAACAAAATATGGTTTGTTCCCGTTTTGCACACATTTGAATTCTAGGCATGGAAAAAATGTGTGCAAAATGGGAAAAAACGTCTATGTAGTTAAGAGATAAAATTACACACATCATCCCGTCTTACCGAGTCTTCCTCTGTAAACGGCTCAGACTTTAACAGATTGTAGAGGTAATGAAACACGTGGAGATGGATAGCTCCGTTCCCGTACTTCCGAACCCTTGGGAAATCCACAGCTTCTCCAGCGAACATGTGCATGGCTGACCACAGCAATAGAATGGGGCCGTGACTTTCTTCTGAACCCAGAGACTGAACAATCTTATCCAACTTCTGAAATCCCATATAATTAAGATTACTGAAAATACCTTATTAACAAAAATGTCTATGACATATGCTCATGATTTGAAAAGATTAACTGAATAAAAGGTTTCAACAACAATAATTATTGATGTTCATGAACATCTCATCAGAATTGCTTTTTTTCTTAAAAGTAAATTATGCATATTTTTTCTAGAAAAATAGATTGAAGAAATGTTCAATTACCCCAAATATATCCTTGTCTTTCAAAAGGAAGTGTTCATCAAAACTGCAAGTAGAATATAAACTTAAATGCAACGCAATAAAATATTTTAAAAATCATCTTCTGAAATTCAGTTCAGTATGTTAACAATATCTAGTAAGTGACAGAGATAGATTCTTTCAGATACACATTGTTTACACATATATAAACCCTACCTCCCTCTCTCAATGCAGGCCTGTACAGACTGTAGGTCCATCATTTCAATAAAAATCAGCACTTCTAAGTACCTAAGGAAGAACATGAATACATATGTGAAAACATAAACTTTGAAAATAACACTGTTGTGTTTTCAAAATTATAAAAAAAAATCTCCAACTTACCCTATTCTTTTCACCAAAAAAATCAAAGAATCGTCTAAAATGTGTTTGTAATTTTGTAAACGTCCAAATCCATGTCTCTGTAAAAACAAACATAAATGAAGTATTTGTGACCTTTTTTGAGCTATAATTTCATGATAAAATACACATGATCATGAATTAAATAGTAATCATTATGTTAGAGATCAACTGCACAGAAACACATGCTTTTTGATGCTGACACTTTCATTATATTAGAATTAGAATTTTTTGTTTACCTTAAAAAGTTCTAGGAGTTTGAAGACTTGTCCTTCAGGAAGGTCAAAATCTTTGACGTAAATAAACAGGATCTCTAAGAGCTCACACTGAAATATGGACATCAATGATTAATGCATGCTATACAGGGTAAAAAGCCAACCTGACAAAAATCACATGTATACAGGATTTCTACCCATCAGCATTAAATACGGAAATTAACAGATTTTTATCATTCACTACTTGACAATTGAACAAGTTGCTATCCTAAAAGTAAAGATACCATTGGTGTAAGAATTATCTTTCACCAGAAAATGCAGTTGTTAAAATAAGTTTCCACAAAGTTAAACTTGTACCACTAATATATTCAAGCTTACTCAAAACATTTTCATGCAAATATGTTTTTTGAATACCCTTCCTTCCTACCACCAGAAAATCATTAAAATAATATAATCCAATGATTTATTTAACTTAAAACAAAATCTCTTCTTTACCAATTGTTTATAAAGTGCCTAAAAAGCCAGTAACTGAAGAAAATACAATGAATAGGTTAGATATACCTTAAAATAAACGAGACAGTAATAAGTAATGTACAATGTACATAATAATAATCCTTTACCTGTTCTCTGAGATTCTCTTGTGCCCACAAGTACACCTGTCTATCATTCTGTAAAATAAGAAATGAGGATCCAAGCACACAGCTCTTCTAAGCACTATATGATACAAAATACAGGTCTGTCTTGTTCCTACACTGTCAAATGCACCCTCAATTACATAACTTTGTTCACTGTCCAAATATGTTTGTGAAAAATTACTAATGCAAGTATATTTTAACCTATTCTATTACTTTCACAAGTAAATGCATAAAAGCATGCCTCCTGTATTTGTCAGGTCCAGCACAATACCATGATCAAGGTATATAGCTTTATTTATGTAAAGAAAATACAAAAAAAAAATTCTTTAAAAATTCATTAATGTTGATTAACCCAGAGTTTCCGAAAACCAAATATTTCTATCAGTCATTCGGACTGATGACTTAATGTGTTCTACCAGTCCGAAGCATATTCTATCAGTCCAAATAAATTTTAAAATATACAGTGTATGTTTCATGTCAGATGTAATTCAAAGAAAATGGCATTGAATATGTAAAAAAAATTGTGGCTCACAAACACTGATTGTGATACCAAGGTTATGCAACTATAATTAATTCAAGCATGGCACCACCTCACACAGGCTTGTGGCAGCAATAAAGTCACTAACCCCAAGTAAATGTTGGGGGAAAGAAACAACTAATTATAAAAAAATTAATTCTTGAAAAAGAAAACTTCTCAAGGTTTCTATGATTCTTTTTAAAATTTAATTCTCACTTGTAAAATTGAATCATGTATAAATAGCAGTTATGATAGAAAATAAAAATAAAAATAAATTTGGAATTATCTTTACGTTTTCTCAGTGGGCATTGCACTTCATGACCTATATACTGCATGTGTTTACCAATAACAGAGGAATGGAGGAAATTCGGATTAGGAAAAAATGATCGTTTTTGGAAGTAAATAAGTCGAGTAGAACTGCAAAATGGATAAGTTTATGGATATTTACGAAGAATAGGAGCTTGCAGCATTGAAAATTTTCATTTACGAAGATAATGCAATTGATAAGAGTACAATAAATTAATCAGGACAAGCCCTCACCACAATCGGTCACACGGACCGGTACTGTAGCAAATTTCATCGGACATTTCGATTTTCTATCGGTTTTGCCGGTAAGACCGATAGTTTTCGGAAACTCTGTTAACCTACCATCAAGATACTATTGGTTTCCCAGGTGGGATATGGTGCTTCTGATACTTGTTGAAAAGTTTCTACAAGCTGGAATAAAGACATGATACCTTCATTATTACTAATATAGTATAACCTCATCATTTCAAACTTGATCAGACCTAAAATAATCTCAAGATATCTAAGGATTAGGGTTAATGAGGGTAAAATGCAAAATGAAAATTCAAAAGGTATTCATAAAATTGTCATAGCTGGGAATCCAAGGAAACTTTGCTTTATCCGTGAATTAGCAACATCAGTGTTCTTACTAAAAAGTTTTACTATATCTGATCAATGTTTGAGATTCCGAAACTACACTGTAAGTCTGTAACTTAAAACAAAACTGACAAAAAATTTAAAATATGGAGTTTGAACCTCTATTGACCTTTAACTTACCATATTCTGGAGGCCACCACTGATGACTTCTGCACTTCTCATAAATGTCTCAAATTCTTTCTGTATCAAAAAGTATATCACATTTAATGAATCATAACGTAGGTAAAATTACAAGCGGCAAACAGATAAAATTTATATACAATATACACCTGAGATGGATGTTTGTTATTTATAAACAATACATAATAAATAGTACCTGGAATGGATGCTTGTTATTCTGCCAGGAGTTGACAATGACTTTAATGCTCTGTAGCAGATACAGCCTTTCATTGTAGTAGTAATCCCGAACTTTGTAAGCCAGGGCGTGGGCCAGTCGTTCATTTCCCAACACATGCTGCAAGTATAAATATTAAACACATGAAAATCATTACCGGTACTTTTTCTGAATGCTAGAGTTTACATGTGCCAGATGATTGTAGAATACTTATGACATCCATACAAGATTTACAATAATTTTGAAAATCTTAATTAAGGGTAAACAATTTTTTAGAAGTTTTCGTAACACTGCTGACATACCTGTAACTCCTTTTTAGAACCTCTGTAATCATTGGCCAGAAAGGAGAGGAAAAGTTCATAGGTGTCTAATTCATCCAATCCCTGTAAAATATAGAAAGTTCATTGTGTACACATAAATTTTCATTTAATATATTTTTTTAAAAATCAACCCACATCAAGTGATAAAATAGATGTTCAGTTAACTTGAATTTACCAGAAAGGAACTGGTTTTCAGAATGAAATCTTCTGTCACTTTTTTCAACTTTTTCTGTTTTATGAGGTCTCCCTGGACACATCTAAAATATATTCAATATGTACATTTCATATCTTTTTATCCTTATTACCTTTTTCTATAATGAACAGTCTGAAATATTTCATTTTCTCTTATCAAAGATTTCAATAGTTCAAACGGTAATCAAACCCTTCAATCAACTATGAATCCCTCTTATTTAGTTAAACCACTGTTTCAGAACACAGCTTTAAAGATATAAAAGACAGGTTCTATTCTAATTACTACCACTGATTCCTGAAGTAATGAATGACTAGACGACAAACAAACATGTACTTACCTTGGCTTCTTGTAAACTCCAAGACCAGCTATGATCTTCTTCTTGTTTCTTTTAAGTTCATTTTCTACAAGTTGCTGTAATCAAAAGGTATTCACTTAAACAATGTAGCATATGTACTAAACTGAATACTGGTAACATATTTAAAAAAAAAAAAATAGAAAAGAAAGCCATAATTGATACAAATCTTTATTTAAATAAAGTGCCGTGCCACAGCATGATACGCCCGTCAAAAAATACAATTTTTTGAACAGTTTAGGTGCAAGAAAATCACATCAACCTTGATTCTCAGATTTCGATGATTTTTCCATTCCTTAAAATATTTATCCATCCCCTGTGATGTAGGCATCAATTATAATAAATATTACATCACTGATAGATTTCTGTGCTGGTTGTGTTAGACCTTGTCAAATGCCCATCATCAAATTAGTTTTGAAAAGAAAAGGCTGGCCATCAAATGACATATGTTATAATAAACTGACCAGCAGTTCTTCTGTCTAATCCCCACAGGGTACACATAAGACTGAGACAGCTAGCCTTCCTACATTGAACTCATTAATTAATCTTTAACTGGATGCTTGTCTACTCATTACTACCAAGAGATGAATGGGTCTGCACTTTCTCTTTTTAAAAACATATAAAATACTCAAAGATTTTTTTTTGGTTGAGATTTAATGTCCGACAGGTTTTAATATGTAATCCATATGGACATGCTGATTCCACCCCACCTCATAAAATTAGTTTTTAAATTAAAAATATTACATAATATCAGATTAGTCTATTATGCAATATCAAATTAGTTTTAATTACTTTTCATCAAATTCATTTTAAAACTTAAGCTAGTCAACAAGAGCTATTTTTAATCAAACAGGCTTACCCATTTGCCCAATACTCAAGGGATATAGATAACACCAATGCTCTGTCAGTTAGCTCCTCACACTCAAATCCCATTAATTTCTCTCTAATTTGACATGCAATTTTCTGTTATCAAAATTCTTCTTGAGCAGTGCTTGATAATTACACTCATGGGAGAGGCAGGATTTCTCTGACATACATTATATTTGTTATAGATTGCTGTCAAGTATATGCTTAAAAAAAATAAGTATTTTCTTGATTTAACACTTTTTAATAAGAACAGTGCAATACTCTTACATTATTTGGGATGTGTTAATGAATAGTAAAAAGACACATTTTTTTTTTAAATTCACTTAAATTAAAGGTCACAGTGACCTTGAAATAGGTCGCAACACACCTTCTACCTAAGATGCATAAACTGGCCAAGTTTGATGATTGTAGGTCTTATAGTTTTCTAGTTATGGGCTGGAAAGGATTTTTCCATATTTGGCTATAACTTCTTAATTAAAGGTCAGAGCGACCTACTTGTTGTGCCCGACACACCTTCTACCCAAGATGCATCAGATGACAAAGTTTGATAATCTTAGGCCTAGTAGTATTAAAGTTATGAGCCAGAAACGAAAAAGCTAACAGACAGACGGACAGACGGAGCCTATAACATAATACGTCCCGTCTTAAGATGGGCGTATAAAAAGAGTACATTTTACTCATGAATAACAAAATAATTTTATGCAAGACAAACATATTAAAGGAGAACTAAAAATGCTGAATAATTATGTTCATATTTTGATTTTCTTAAATGTTATTTTACACATAATTTGCTATTCTTGGTTTAAAAAAAAAAATAAATAAAAAAATGAAAAAAAAAAAGAACAACCAGACAAAGAAAACACCATAGGATGAAACCTATAGAACAATTCAAGAGAGAAGATCTGTGTCTCCCTAATCTTTGTTAAGCTGTCCATTCCATCTGTGTCTCAAAACCGCCTTCAAAACTTTTGAACACTTCCAAATTTTTATTTAGTTGAAATTTAGCAATTCAGAGCAGATCTGCTCTGGCACAATATTCATGAATATAAAGAAACTAGCATAGAAATTAACCACCTTGCAAACCTTTTTGATATGTTCAGTGTTCATTCAAATCCTAATCTGACTGACTTGTAACTACATGTAAGTTCACTTGAACCCAATACATCATCTAATAACCAAGACCCTGGTTCCAACATCACTCTCACTGGCTTTAGAGAGAAATAGTCAAGTCATACTTGAGACAAAATATGAACAGTGTTCCCCTGAATTTTTCCAGTCAAAGAGAGAACTTTATCTATATAAATCTTTGACGTCAATCTAACATGATATAATTGAATTTCAGATTTGTATTTTCGCTCCTCTTCTAAACGCTTCAATAGAAAAAAAGCTAAAATACAAGTCTAATTTTAATTCGATTGCTTTGATGTAAACATTAACATATCAGCAATCTTTACCTTTGGTGAGCACCAAAAAATCATAAATTATAAAAGGATAAGCATACGTACTTGTGGTCTGAGTACACCAGTCCCATTGATAAGCTGACAAAGAGAACGATTACCAAAGCTACAATGAAGAAAAGTATTTGTTAATACAGATAAACCCGGTGGTAAGATCATGGCAAGTCCAGGAAGATCACTATATTAAGCTATATAGCTTAATTTACCTATATTATATATAGCTTTATTTACCTATATAATATAGCTTTAATTAGCTATTTTAGAATAAGTTTCTGTTTTATGAAAAGCAGACATAAAGTCACATGAAAATAATGGCTGATATTTTTTTTTAAGTTTGTTAAAAACAACCTAGGGCATAGATAGTAAAACATTGCCTCTTTTAATCAAACACTTTTTAACAAAAAAATGCATCACTATTATTTGGATAGCTTTCCCCCACTGGAGGTGCGATGAGGAATGACTAAGTGTGATTGCCTTGCATTGTTCTGAATTATTACCAATTATCTTGTTGACCAAAACTGCTTTTTTTAGTTAAAGTAATTGCTTAATGACAGATTAACTGTTATACATAGCCCCAAAACTTTTAGATCTATGATTGCAATTGCACAAAATGCGAAACATTTTTAAAAGTGGGTTTTGGGTGAATTGTTTTCAGTCCTTTTCAAAGTGAAAACTAATACTGCCTTGATCATTATGCGACTTTTTGTCTGCTTTTCATAAAACAAAACTTTACTCTGAAGTAGCTAAATAAAGCTATTTATTATGTATTGGTAGGTAGGTAGATTTAGCTATATAGCTAAATATAACTATGGTTTTATATGTCTCTGAACAGGTCCAGGAAAATCACTATATTTAGCTATATAGCTTAAATTACCCAGGGCTCGACATTAACTTTTTTTCCTACTTGTCCATTCGGACAAGTGACCAAGATATTTACTTGTCCGAACTTCAACTTTACTTGTCCGAAAATTTTTCAATGAATATCTTATTCTGCCAACTTGAAAACAATTACATAAATTAAAAAAATTAACGTGTTTGATTCATTAGTATTGTTATTGATAAATAAGACAAACACATTATAAAACAAAATTTTATCTTGAATTCCTATCCTGACAACAACATCATTGTTCGCAAGTGAATCTGTAATTAAATATCAATCATATTCCAAACCCGCAAATGTCGTAAGATCCACGCCATGCATTAGTATGGCTGCAATTAGTGAACATCGATCCCGATCAAGTGTGAACTTACATGGCGATTGATATCGGGATCGAAATTGGGGTTTATAAACTGCTTCCGTTTTTATTCGATAAACTTTTCAATAGTTCTTTTTTTAATTACTGTATTATTATTTGAAGACTTCTTTACATAAAAAATCACTTGTCCAGTCGGACAAGTGCCCAGCAATATTCACTTGTCCGTAATTTTTTTTCATTGGTACCGGACAAGCGGACAAGCGTTAATGTCGAGCCCTGTTACCTATATAGCTTTATTTACCTATATAATATAGCTTTATTTAGCTATTTGGGAATAAGTTTCTGTTTTATGAAAAGCAGACAAAAAGTCGCATGTAACTTATGGCTGATATTTTTTTAAATGTTTGATAAAAACAAACCTAGGGCATAGATAGTAAAACACTGCCTCTTTTAAACACTTTTTACCCAAAAAATGCATCTCTATTGTTTGGATAGCTGGAAGTGAAGTGAGGCATGACTAAGTGTGATTGCCTTGCATTGTGCTCAATTATTACCAATCAATTGTCTTGTTGACCTAACCTGCTTTTCTTTGTTAAAGTAGTTGCTTACTCACAGATTAACTGTTATACATAGCCCCAAAACTTTTAGATCTTTGATTGCAATTGCACAAAAGCCTTAATGGAGAAACATTTTTATAAGTGGGTTTTTTGGTGAATTGTTTTCAGTCCATTTCAAAGTTGAACACTAGTACGTATTGCCTCATTATCATGATTATGTGACTTTTTGTCTCTTTTTCATAAAACAGAAAATTACTCTGAAATAACTAAATAAAGCTACATATTATAGGTAAATAAAGCTATATAGGTAGATTTAGCTATAGCTAAATATAGTGATTTTCCTGGACCTGCTGACCTGATGGATATTTGTATATAAATGAGGTTTTCACCAAGGTTATTTTTTCCAGACCTTGTGTTTGTTCTATCAGTGACAAAGCTCTTCAATTTATAAATATTCATTAATAGAAAACTTTATCAAAAAGTTTAGATTTATTATAATTTGTCACTTTACCTGCTCGGGGTATCTGAAACTCCCTCCATTCCCTTTTTTGAAAATGAAAGTGAAAGCAGATTAAGTTGTACCCATAACAATTCGTCCTCAATGACTATCGCATTGTATTTGTTCGCTTTTCCTTTAATTCCTTGCCTTCCCTTGTTGTTAAATATTTCTACCCATTTTGGTCATATTTAAAGTTTAGTGCAATAATTTGAGAAAAAAAAAAATCTGTAAGAGTTCATTATAAAATTTTTTTCACATGTAACTTTTCCATCTTTAGGAGGGATTCTTCTTACATTTCTTGTATTAGAAAAATAAATGATATTTTAAGATTTAGAAGACACTTTAGCTAAGTAATGGTGTAAATTTGATTAGTTAGATCGTTTTATTTTTAAGAAGAAAGGTTAGGTCAAGGTCATTATTTTTTTTCCTTGACATTTACATTTCTGTAGACAATCATGTTAAGCCTGCTTCATTTTCAATAAATGACTGAAGTGTTTTCTTTTTAATGAAAATATTTAACCGCATAATGCCTTTAAGACGATACTACCAAATGACAAATACTCATTTTTTCATCTTCTTAAAGAGAAAAATTAAACACTTTATAAAGATTTCTTGCTTAAACCTGTATTTAAGGAATAACTGTCTTATTTTTCGATTTCATGATGTGATCAATCGAATGGCTTGCGTGATAATTTGCATTTAAACGAATTATCACGCAAGCCAATCGATTGATCATCGTCACGAAATTGAAAAATCTGACAGTTAATTATTCCTTATATTTACATGCTTTGATTCCGCCAATCCAAGCCCTGCTTCTGTCTAGAGCTATTTGTCCCGCCCTGCACGTGTTTTTTTTTTTAACCGTGCCAATACATTGAAGGGGAAATAAAGTACATTTACAATTTGTAATTTTATCTCGGACAAAGACAATGGAAATGTAAATATTTAAATATGAACTTCAAGGTTAAAAACGAATAAAATTTGTAATTTGTTTGGAAAATCATATGCATTTGATACATTGTATAGCTCAGTTTATTATCATTGTTCCATAAGTGATGGGAATTTTTGGTTCGGATTTCGCCAAAAATATAGTTCCTTTTTTCACACTCTGCCTGAGTTTTATGAACTTCCTCTTCTACATGGCTTTTTTAAATTTCGGGCTTGTAGTTACATTACGGCATATTGCACACGGCATGCATGGTTATAAATTCATAAACCAATTCAAACAATGAGAAAACCTCTTTCGAATCCGACAAGCTATTTTTCAATTTGTATTTAAAAAAAAACTTACTTACCTGCTATATAAATAAAAATATCACCAATTCATTCCCAATAGGTGATATCACTTACTCGAATAGGTGATATCACCTAAAACGGTGCCTCATATGAAACAGTAGCTTTCCTCACTGTTTTCAGTCCGGTTTTTTATTTCAAGAGTTTGCAAGAGGGACCTTGGTATTATGAAGATTGGTATTTTCTAGTACAGTGATTCTTGAGCTAGAGGCCAATAAAAAGGTAGTGTGAATTGCTCATTGGAGCTTTCATATCAGGAGAGCTAAACAAGTCTCTGATTAGATTGTAGCTCTAAAGCCTTCCATTTTTTGTTAAGAAATGAATTTCCACCATTCTCTTCGTCAATTCATATAGCGCTATTTATAAGGAATATCTTGACCATTTCATTGGTGCTTATTACCGAAATGGGAAAAAAAATAAAGTAACGTGGTCATTACAAGGCAACTTAAAAAATGTAAACTTGCAAAACTGAATTTTCAAAATATGCATCCGAGCAGCTAAACGATATTTTATTGTATAATTCTGTTATACAAGATAAAATATTGATTTCTTTCATTCTAAATTTAACAGGAAAACAGACCGGCATATTTTGAAATACACAAAAAAGAGGAACAACTCTTATAACTCTTATAATTTTATTATAATTTCAATCAGAAGTTGAAATAATAGAGTTATTCTCGATTGTATTTAATTCACAGCAGTTGGAAGTGCAAATGAGATTCCAGGAAAATATGATGCACTAGATAAAATGTAGGCGCCATTTTTGTAGCAATAGATTTTGACATCTCATAAAATATGGCAACGTTAATAAGCATAAAAGAATACCATCAAATAAGGCTTTAAATATATGAATCAACAAAATACCCGGTAACTCAAACTGCTTCTCTAAGCACTACAGCGAACACAAATTTTCTCAAAATACTACAAAAATTATTATGAATATTAAAAAAAAAATAAAATACTTCACAAACTATAATAAATTGAAATTGATGCAAGAAAAAACTACAACGATGTAAATCAACTTAAATTGTTCACTATCGATGTATAACATTCAAAATGAAGAAAAGGACGTTAAAAAAACGTTCTTTTTAGCACTGGGCGTGCATGTGGGATCATAATAGCAATCAAACTGATCTCAGAGAAGCATATTGTCAGGAATACGTAACCCCTTTTCCTCTATTGTAGAATCAAGAAGCACGGGCCGATAGTCTGGTTGTTTCACATTCCTCATAAACATAAATTGAGGTCGCCCATCTTTGTCCAGTGGTGGAGTGTCCGGCTCTTCGTCCACGTCAATGACCTCTTGGGTAAAGTAAGTTCTAGGCCTTTTCTTACTGTTCACATCAAACTCCTCCCTGACTACATTAACCGGCTTTCTCTTGGACGGTTTACAAGGTGCCCGTTGAGAATTTCCTCTTCCCGTTGACTTACTGCTCTGAGAGGGGTATTCTACAGGACCTACGTAAGGGGCGATTTTAATCTTTGGAGCACCAGTATTAATGATGTTGTTCAATTTTTTGGTATACCTTGACTGGGTTGGTCGATTGTATCCCACATTCTCTGACCATTGCTTCGGCCTGTTGGACTGCAGAATTACTGGTTGTTGTTTCTTAGCGGCGGTGTCGGGGGTTTTCACAACAGATTCTTTAGACGTCGGTGTATAAACACTGTTGTGGAATTGGAAGTTCGTACCAGATGCATTATTGATACATCCATCCATCACGAAAAATGTAGAAATTCCGTTGTTCGGTAGGTTTTGCGACTGTGTCTGTTGTGGAACATTACTGGGATAAGGTCTGTTCTTTAAAAGATCACTTACAGTTACAGAACTTTGACTCGATACATGGCTTTGTTTCTCTGTCAAACTTTTCTTATTTGATTTTTCATTGGCGGAACCGACAAGAAGATTGTTCTGAAAAGGATGTTGATTTTGCCCTGTCGTGTTGGCAATAGGGATAAGCGTACCATCGGAGAACTGTATAAACTGAGTCGTGCCTTGTGTCGGTTTGTCATTCATAGATGGATTAATAGTAGTTGGAAGGATAGACTGCATTACGTTAGGCGAGGATTTTTCCGGAATCGGCACTGCTGGTACAAGATACTGTAATTGTGGACTTCCATTTGATTGTGCAATACACGGAATTGCTGAAGCAATATTAGGAGCTAAGGATAATTTCGGAATGTCTTTGGACATCACTGCCGATGACGTGGACATGGTCTGAGAAAAACTGGATGGATTGGAAACAATGGGGACCAACTGTCCATCGGCTAATCGTAAAAATGATGTCTTGGTCACAGCTATTGTGTCTGATAAATTTTCTGATTTTTTATTTTCATTTGAAGGCTGCATTGTAGGTAACGCAGGAATGAATGGTGCTGCAAACTGCTGTACGACCGGGACATTTGGCGTTTGGATAGAAGGAAGATTTGGCATGGTCAACAGATTAGTGGGCTGGTTACCACCGGGTTGCAGGAGCAATGTTGGATTAGAGTTACCTGTTTGTGGCATCATTACAAGTTGATTACCAAAGCTTTGTAGATTTGAGTTAGTTTGTCCAGGTATGTTAAGTAACTGGGGAGTCACTGGCGGTGTGATTAAGTTTGGACCAGTTGGAGGGAGGATTGATAACGTCGGTTGGGGTACGGTAGAAATGATGGGCAGAGTACCAGTAACCCCTGATGACGGAACCGAAGGTAAGTTAACAAGGTTTTGGGAAGCATCTGTCGGGGTCATAAGTGACGGGAACTTAGTACAAAGGTTCTTCATAGTGTCTGTCGGTACTAAAACCAACTGTCCGTTCATTAATTGAAGGATGCTCATCTCTTTTGAAGATACTGTGGCACCGGAGGGCGATGATGTCGATGGCGGAGACGAGATTTTGGAAATAGGAATCTTAGTCATTTCTTTGGAAGATTTAGCCTTATCTTGTTTAACTGGCCTACTAGCATTTACATTTTTCGAACTGAGCAAGTTATTTCCAATCCAGGTGGAAGATTGGGTAGCAACTGATGCCACCGATGAGGTAGCAGACCTCTGCATATTTGATTGAACGTTCTGCAACACGGGAGTTGAAGCTGTGACCGTATTAGTACTAAAATGTCTTGTAAAAACTGTTGGCTCTACAATGGCAGTTTTTGCTATTGCTTGTCGCAACATGTCCGTTGCCTTTGTGTCAAAGACATCGTTTGTCGCCGTACATGGTGGTTGTGTTTTTATTCGGAACTGTTTATTTACCCCCCGTATCTTATTGTCTGTGCCCTCCTTGTTCACGCTCGTTCTATTGCTCGTATGTTCTTCATACGCTGGGTCTACTAACTCTACCTTGAATTCTACCACCGGGTTTTCATGGGGATGCTGTTTGTCACTAGGTGGCTCTGCGGTTCCATCGCTGTCAGGTAATTCAGATAAAGCCCCCGTGGCTACATTTACAGTTTCGGGGGGACTGGATAACGGAGACAGTGGTTCTTGTTTAACCACCACCGCGGACACCTCGACCCCCGATGACGTAGCGCCTTTGCTTCCTGGCCTTGATACTGGTGAATGCTTAACATTTTGTCTTTTCGTTCTTATTCCCCGCTTTCGACATTTATTTTTACAAATCTTGTACTGTCTCTCCAAGGCCTTGAGTGATATTGTTTCAGTTTCCAGTAAAACATCTATGTTTAAAAGCAATACACTGCATCGCTTGCACCGGTTATATTTCGTAGATTGGATCAATTGCTCGTTTTGCCTCCATGTTCTCTGGAAAAAGTGTTGGAATTTAACGACAAACTTTTCATCAACGAGGGGCTTTCTTTCGCTCATTTCTATTTCTGTAAAAAAAGAAAATAAGCTGCATGAAGAAAGGGAATAATAATTAACACATCAGAAATTAGCGTTGATTTTACAGAGAACGCTTATTTACACTTTAATTTAGAAGAAAAGTCATGCAATGGTTGTTTGTTGTTGTTTTGTTTGTTTGTTTTTATATTTTTATTAACTAGTAACAATTTTTCTGAGATAATTTTCGAATTAAGCATAAATGCATTTTAAAGAAATATTTTATGATTTTTTATGGAAGCGGTACTGTATTCTATTTGCTAAATATACAAGGAAAGAGCAGAATTCTAAGGAGTTTTTTCTCTTTAAATGTTAACTATATCATTATTTAAAAACCGCTCTTACTAAGACGTTATTGACAAACAAGTTGATGAAACAAAATAAGCAATCTGATTAAAATCAAGTCCTTTGATCCGTTTACATAGATGCTACATCAAACTGATAATTATGTATCTTAGTGTAGTCTACTTGTTTGCCAAGTTATATTGAAAGCAGACCAAAACTGTAGGAGTTGTAGCATTTTAAAAGTATTTCACCAAAAAATCTATTTTTAGTAACCACGGCAACACCATTCACCGAAATCAAAAATCGATATACAGAATTATGCAAAAATGTCTTATTTTAGTAACCACGGCAACACCAGTCATCGAAATCAAAAACATATTATTCGGAATTGCGTATCTTAGTGTTAGTAGTCTTTTTGTTTGCCAAGTTATATTGGAATCAGACCAAAACTGTAGGAGGAGTAACAATTTGAAAAACTGTTTACAGACAGACGGACGGACGACGAACGCATTACTACAGCGTAAGCTCTTCTGGTCTCTGACCAGTATTGATTTGAGTCTTAACATATCTACCACGAGATAAGATTCTATTAAACTTCTGACCAGATTAATCTCATTAAAATACCTGTTAAAGCAAGACTAGAATGAAACTCAGATTTCAAAAGCAAGAAAAAAAATTGTTTACATAAATGTATTTTCAAAATGTTCAGAGTCCGTTCACCTTTGCTTATGACACCCCGGACACAGGCACTTGTTTCGGAAATAATGTTTTAACCCAAAGTATAGCTAGTACTATCGGTTAAAAATTTATTTCCGAAACAATATTGCTTGTGAACCCGAACCAGATAAATTCACAAAATTCTCTGTTTATTCTTATGGCGGAAATATTAAATGTTGTTTTGCGTCCCGTTCTAACATTTTCCTACACCTTTACTCAGGTGGCACTCAGGTCCAGAGTTTAGCGAGGGAACAGTAATATTGCAACCAATATTTATCGACTTATTATAGGACATTCGCAGCCGCTGATTGCAAGAGCGTGTTCTACCGACTGAAATAATCTCAGCGAGATTCGTCGAGACTTAAAAATTCTGTACTGATATCTCTTCCGTACATTTTTTTTTTGTCTCGGAGAGTCTCTCTCGGATTACGATTGAACTACATTGACGGTCGTCAAAGTGACGCTCATCTGACGACGCACGATGGTGTGCACTACAGACACTAAGTAGGTCAAATGAATGGAACGAGATATCTTAATTAAAAGAAGGAAATTATACATGTATATGATTTACTCATAATTATTCTATGATCAAGTTAAATACTTAATATATGTTATAAATTTATAGCAGTTGTCTACAAAAGTCAACAAAAAAGACCCAGGCTTGAATTCGAACATTGAGCACACGCATGTATTCACTAGGGTCATGTAAACGAGCGGAGGAATTGGTTTAACATAAAAATTCTATAGAAAACTGTACAATTTAAGTTGAAAGAGTGTTTTTTTTCCAAACACCACAAAGAAAAAGTAAACATTAGAGCTGTGTTTCTAATTCTAAATATTAGACAAGTTTTTAACTTAATTAATGGCTTTTTTAAATAAATTTCATTTAAAAATATGCAACGCTCTTATTTTAACCTTAGATACTTTTGTTAAACATGTTCGAGTATATTCGAACCACATTCAAGTACATTATACACAGTCACTTAAAATTCAAAATAAACTTGTCAATCTGACCGATATAAAAACTTCGTAATAATATCACTTCTTATTTCCCAATACACCGAGATCCAATATCACATTACGAGCTAATTAACATTCAACGTCACTGGACATAAGACACGCCCCCTTGACATGAGGACGAAAACAGTGTAATGGCGGACAAATAAATAACTTCAAGAACCACATTTTACAACCCGACACTCCTCGTATGTTTACTATTTAAATAACTGTATAATCGAATTATCAGCGCATCAAGTGTCTAAAGGTTATATATAATAATGAAAATAGCTTAAACCTACCAAAAGTTATGAGTTATTAATCCTAATAGATCCCGGCATCAGAAATGTAGGTCGATCAATGCTCAAGTATATACGCTGGTCTGACTGGATCAATGTGGGAATGACATGTGTAAGCCACGCCCCGTGGGTGATATCATGCGCAATAGATAAAGCCCGCGCAATTTCGAAAAAAAAACAACTAAACAAGCTTTCTTGTAATCTTTAATATTTGCTTTTATCAAAATTTATTTCAAAATGAATGAATGCTGTAAATCCATGAATGCATTTCTTGAATACAGCATAATTTTAGTGTTTACAATGGGCATATATTATTTTAATCTTGAAAGCCAATTTTATTAACATAATTCATTATTTAAAAAAAAAACTATTTTCATTTTCATCTTTCAAACCTAGCATACTTGTTATTATTATTTCCAAATCATGACTAATTTCTTTATCAATTCTAATGATAAATTAAGTTACTGCTGCAGTATCTGATAAACTACTTAGAAATATTACATGTATTATCAAAACAAAATAATGTTTGTTTCACTTTGCGACTATTACATTTATCCGTTGCAGTCCAAATAATCGATAATAGACAATTAAATGAATTTCATTTCATTAATTTATGTAATGATATGTCCATATTTTACGTCATATCACCGGGTGTGAAACTCATTGATTAGAAGTATTTTTCTCATGTAAATACTTATAAGTTTGAGAATTTAGATTATGTTATCACAAATGTTGACTCACTGTAAAAGCTGTCTTTGTTTGCTAAAAAGTCAATTGGCCTGCTTTCAGTAATAATTTCACAGTTGATACTATACTCTTCCTTCCTTGGCGTTGTATTTTGTGTATATGTAAAATATGTTCTTGTACCTCACACACCATTCTATGGTCTGAGAGTAAATAAATAAAGCTATAACTCGACACGGACGTCTTAGAAAACACTGGATTGAAAATTCAAGTTTGAATATCTTATTTCCATTTAATATCTCCTTTTAAAGCTGCAGAACCACTATATAGCTCTTCAAAAAATATTTAGACAGACAATTAAATCCCCTACTTTCTCAAATGAAATTTGAGCATAATTATGAACACACACATATATATAGTAACGAAACGACTGGTGTAAATATTTTTTTTAATGGGAAGCATGTATATATCTCTATCGTCGCCTTTGGTCTACTTTGGGTACAAATCTTTTAGCTCCATTGATGTGTCCGTTTACACGGCAGTTCTGTTCCAACTGAAAAAGGCAAAGAAACTTCAAATCATAATTATGCATCTACATGTAAAAAGGAATTTTCAGTCAAACACAAAGAAAATATAGCTGTTTTTTTTAAAAACAACTTTACAATAAAGGTATTTTTCAACTCCATGCATAATTTATCAAATCTACCATGAAATGAGTCTCGTGCTTTCGAGTCACAATTTGATAAGTATATAAATTGATTGGCATCTCTAAATAAGTATTCCTTTCTTGACTCAACAAAACACAATATTTATTGGGCAAAAGTGATCGATCTACTCACATCAATAATGAATGCTGTGAATTCTTCTTCACTTACAACTCCATTTGCTGAAATAAATTAAGATTTTTGCGTGCAAAAACAAATAAAATGAATGATTAAATAACAATTAACTATATCGCTTGATATTTAAAAAAATGTAAGAGCAATAAATGGCAAGTCCGAAAATTTTAATGGCTAACCGTTCCTGTTCATGTCACTGATATTGTACTGATTATATTGACTTACCGTTCCTGTCCATGTCACTGAATATTATACTTATTATATTGACTTACCGTTCCTGTCCATGTCACCGAATATTGTACTGATTATATTGACTTACCATTCCTGTCCATGTCACTCAATATTGTACTGATTATATTGACTTACCATTCCTGTCCATGTCACTCAATATAGTACTGATTATATTGACTTACCGTTCCTGTCCATGTCACTCAATATTGTACTGATTATATTGAATTACCGTTCCTGTCCATGTCACTGAATATTGTACTGATTATATTAATTACCGTTCCTGTCCATGTCACTGAATATTGTACTGATTATATTGACTTACCGTTCCTGTCCATGTCACTGAATATTGTACTGATTATATTATATTGACTTACCGTTCCTGTCCATGTCACTGAATATTGTACTGATTATATCGTCTTACCGTTCCTGTCCATGTCACTGAATATTGTACTGATTATATCGGCTTACCATTCCTGTCAATGTCACTGAATATTGTACTGATTATATTGGCTCTCTATTCCTGTCCATGTCACTGAATATTGTACTGATTATATCGTCTTACCGTTCCTGTCCATGTCACTGAATATTGTACTGATTATATCGGCTTACCATTCCTGTCAATGTCACTGAATATTGTACTGATTATATTGGCTCTCTATTCCTGTCCATGTCACTGAATATTGTACTGATTATATCGTCTTACCGTTCCTGTCCATGTCACTGAATATTGTACTGATTATATCGGCTTACCATTCCTGTCAATGTCACTGAATATTGTACTGATTATATTGGCTCTCTATTCCTGTCCATGTCACTGAATATTGTACTGATTATATCGTCTTACCGTTCCTGTCCATGTCACTGAATATTGTACTGATTATATCGGCTTACCATTCCTGTCAATGTCACTGAATATTGTACTGATTATATTTGCTCTCTATTCCTGTCCATGTCACTGAATATTGTACTGATTATATCGGCTTACCATTCCTGTGAATGTCACTGAATATTGTACTGATAATATTGGCTTACTGTTCCTGTCCATGTCACTGAATATTGTACTGATTATATTGGCTCTCTATTCCTGTCCATGTCACTGAATATTGTACTGATTATATTGGCTTACCGTTCCTGTCCATGTTACTGAATATTGTACTGATTATATTGGCTTACTGTTCCTGTCCATGTCACTGAATATTGTACTGATTATATTGGCTTACCATTCCTGTCCATGTTACTGAATATTGTACTGATTATATTGGCTTACCATTCCTGTCCATGTCACTGAATATTGTACTGATTATATTGACTTACC
Source organism: Saccostrea glomerata (assembly GCA_003671525.1). Lineage (NCBI taxonomy): Eukaryota > Metazoa > Mollusca > Bivalvia > Ostreida > Ostreidae > Saccostrea > Saccostrea glomerata. The sequence continues at coordinate 99,155 of PRKT01000036.1, read as the reverse complement.
ATTTCTGTCCATGTCACTGAATATTGTACTGATTATATTGACTTACCATTCCTGTCCATGTCACTGAATATTGTACTGATGTGTCTTTCCTTAATCAGGTGGACGTGGTCAACATCCAATGCAGCGAAAAATGTCTTGGCACAGCTCCACAACGTGGGGGCTCCTGCTACCAGGCCTTCGTAAAATTCCCTCTCTGTGACCATCATATCCTCTGTAAAAAAAAAATTTTTAAATGACCTTGCGTCAACCCCGCCCCCCCCCCTCCCCCTGATCAAAATTTGAGAATTCATCCTGAAATTATTGGATAAAGAGATGAACAAAATTTGGGGTTTTACCCGCTATTTCGATGCAAAATCAAAGCATTTAAGATAAAATGTAATGTATATTGATAAGTTTTGCCACTTTGATTCAATTGAAAATCCATTGCGTTCTTTCTGTCTTAAAACTTGAAAAATAGCCCAATCTCTTCGCTTTTTTGTATGTCATGAGGGACAGATAATTAAGTGCCTGGAAATGCATACAATGTGTGACATGTCGACAAGCAATTAACATAAGTATTGATGATTTTATTTGATTTCTTGTTTTCGATGCGAATCCCCACTATACATGTATACAAACTTACTGTTCACATCCATTGCTGTTAGAACTGCCTGTGCTTCTGACATAGATAAGAACCCGTCTAAATCAAGGTCCATCTGATTGAACAAATTGTGTAAGAGAGTTGATCCATCGTCTTGGCTAAATGAAACGAATTTCAATTCTTTATTTAATTAAAATATTTTCAAACGCTTTAATAAGTTTGAAGACAAAAATAATTTAATAAATCACTTACCCGCGCAATCTCTTATTTTAGCTTAACATATTGACATACATGTGTGTAGTAATGAACAACACTAAATAAAGCAGTTTAATAAAATTTTAAATAATGCTTAATAATTTTTTTCAAAGAAACATTTTTTTTAAACTAAATAAGAAAGAGGAAAAGCTTACCACACGACGCTTCCCACAAAAAAGGCGAAGAAAATTAACTTGTTCATTTTGGAAAAAACCTGAATGTAATTTTAAAAAATATTATTGGATAATTTACTACAATTTGATGTAAGGACTTTGATTTAATGTGAATTTTATCTGTACTTACTGCTCAGTATTGGGCGACTTAGTTATAAGCTATCTTTTCCTTATCTCCTCGAGGTCGTGACCTCTGACCTTTCTGACCCAACGCGCATGATCTGGGAGAGCAACTTTCGCAATTTACTTACATGCATCTCCTTCTACTTGTACAAAAGGTGACGTAAATTTTCTTATCACAAGAAAAAGTGCAGGAGAAATAAGTTCAACTTGAACACTTATAGCAAAATTCTGACCAAGGAATTTTTGTGTCCTCTTAAAGTACATACTAGTTTAGACCCTTCCTATCGAAATGTGTCACTCATGATTTAAGTTGAGAGAATAGGACAATTATATGTACAAGTTTAAAAAAAATGTTAATAGCCCCGCGTGCTAATTGGATTATGATTTTTAAAAATATTTTTTGTGTAAATTTTCTTTTTATATTTTTGAGAATACATGTATATACAAGGGTTGTCCGGTAAAATCGTGGACAAAGCGTTTTTCTCGAAAAATAATAGACGTAATAAGCTGAAATTTTCAGTGAATGTTTATTTATCATATTTATGTGCATTATAATTTTTGGATAAAATGTAGACAAAAATAAAGATTTTATAATGCTTGAATGTGCACAGAGTAAGGTCCTACGGCGCACGGTCAAAAATCGAAGGTTTTATGAGAGAAAACATGAATATTGATTTGAAATAAAAGATTTTTGAAAAATAAGATTAGGGTAAAAATTATCCTTATTTGATTCCACAATTTATATTGTAGCCATTTTATAAATTCCAAGGCAGTTGATCAATTTTTGGCAGTTTCCTGAGCATTTGAAATGGGAAAGTGGTAAACACAAACACGGAAAATGGTGACATTTGATGACGTTACGGCGCACCGGAGATCAGTTCGCTTTGATTTAGATGGTGTAATAACGCCGTCTGAAACTTTAAATGAAATTGAATACAGAAGAAAAAAAAACAATTATCAGATCTTTAGCAAAGAAATGAAATGGGAGTTTTCTTAGTAAAGTATTTCTTGATCGAGTCCCGAGGTAGTACTAAACATCAGACAAACTGCTATTGTAATAGCAAAAGAAGGTGTCACTGTTGACCGTCAATATATAAGATTGTCGATTAGTTGAATGACGGTGGGAATATTGTCCGTATCTTACTAAAAAATCCTCAGAAGATCGCACTTTTGTGCCAGATTGGTCCCTCAATTGTTTATGGAGACTAAAGTATGTGCATCAATGAAATTCCGAAATTTAAGTGGGACTTATCCAACTTTATTTTTAGCGCAAAGATGAAACTTGAGGTACCTGACACTGTTTTAGGCACTTTGACGTTATTATCCGTGCGCCGTAAGGCGATACAACACATAACATAAAATCTCATAATTCGTTTATTTATGCATATATACTAAGTATATATTTGAAATTTGCTATATTCATTCAGAAAATATGTACTAAGGAGTAGTGAAAATTTCAGAACGCAGTGATGATTATTATTCACACGAGACAACTTGTCCACGATTTTACCGGACAACCCTCGTATTAAATAAGTTTTATACTTATATCATTTACTCTTTTTCCTTAAGAAAAAAAAATACTCGGTGTTCAAGTATTAAAGTAAATGAAATAAATCGTCGGATGGCTTTATACCCGGTATTGTGAGGACTGTAAAAGTGTACTTTTTTATTTTATTTTCAACGATTGTTGGAAACTAGAGAGAGAGAGAGAAAAAAAAATTGTAATGCACCTCAGAAGTGATACGTAAAGCAGTTAATTGATGACCTTAAAATTACGCAATAGTCCGTGAGATTTTTACGCATCAATACTTATAGTTTTGAACAAGAACGATAAACCTCACAAGTAGCATTTGGTTTATTTTTATGTAAGTCCAAACGATCAAATTTTTCTACAAGATTTAGGCAAAGCTATTTTTATCAAGTCCAACGTTCCAAACAATAAACTGCTGTCCAAATTTGTCAGTGCTCGACCTTACATGCAACGAGACAAAAGAAAGGGGGTGGGGAGGGGCAACGAGTATCTGAAGGAAAATCCATAGCGAAGTGCGATACTAAACACTCTTGCTTTTAAAAAAAAATTCTTTAAATAATAATGCTCATTTTTGACTTGTGCTTCTAAATTTCTGATAAGCGATATTTATCTGTACCAAGAACCGTGTTTTTCTTAATTTTGACATGCAATTATTAAAATCACTGACGGATTTCGAGGGGGGGGGGGGGTCCTCCCCTTCGTGTCCAAAATATACATAAGATTTAGTAAATCATTTCGAGGGTGTGTGTGCATGTTTATGGGCCTAACCCACCCCCAAACGGGTGGCTTCCCTTTCAAGATTCCTGGATCCGCCACTGAAAATTATCATTTTTGACTCAGACGTCACTCAATAGGGGCTGGTATGGAGCAGGGGATAAAGAATTGTATTGTTGTAAATTTTCGTAACTTGTTCATACACGATCGATAGAGAGTACATTAATCAGAACATTAAATAGAACATGACCTACAAAGGGACATGGAATAAACTCTTGAAGCAAGTTCTTTAAATAATATGTAAAATAATTAAAATCATAATTAATATTTTCCTTAAAAGAATGCAGACTTATTTTTATGTGATCAATATTATTATTTTTTAATATAAAGTATGCAAATGTTTAGTACTCCAGCTATTGGAAACCTTTCCTAATAAAATACAAAACCCAAAACAAATAACAAACGCACAAAAATAATTACAAAAAAAAAATCAGAGAGATCACTGGCCATAATAGCCGACAACCCCAATCACTAGCCTCAGCGTTATGGAATAAAATAACCTTATCTCCAACAAAAGAGAACGTGTTTTGACCTTTTATGCTTCTCTTCTTTTGTTGACCTTACTTACCACTTGACGTCATAATGCAATGTGACATCATAATGCATGTGACGTAATAAAAGTAAATACCTTACTTTTGATTACACTTTTGTGTCTTTTTCACAATGGAATCGACAAACAACAACTATTCCCGAGAGTCACTGGTAGATTATTCACCAGGTAGGTTAAAAAACTTAAGTATTATCCATCTTTGTCATTCCCTCTTAGTTTAATTGTAGAATCACATGGATTTTCATGATCCTACCTTACTAAGAAAATCAGTTGTATGATATTGCAGTAGCTCGTGAAATATTGGAAGTAATAAAACGTCAGAAGAGCGTTACTCCCAGCAGCTATACCCCCATGTCAGCTCGCTCAGTGGCCTCTGACAGAATCTTCCGTCGAGGATCAGCTTTTGGATGCAGTCCCAGGCCAGGGGAACAGACTGAGGAAGTGTATACATATGTCCCAACTCCACCCCTGACACCAAACTCGGAGGATACCAGACCATGCTCCAACCTGTCCAGAAAACCGAGGTCCTCTCCTCCTCCAAACCATTATACTTCACTCAAAGAAGAGTTCGTGGAAGTCAACATCTCCAAGGAAAAAGGATTGACCTACAAGTCTTATTCGTCTACCAAGCATCACCGTGAAAGTGAGAGACGTGGATCATCTTTTTCATCCAGCTCCTTTTACGATAACGAATATCAACAGGCATACACAGCCGAAAAACCACAAAGATTAAACGCAAGCAGCTCAGGTAGAGATTTTAGTCCAAACTTAGGGCTAGAGATTGTTGGATCTAGAATTCCAATCTCACCGGCTGCGGAAACTAATGCGACAGGAAAACGGCACCATAAACTAACCCAATCACTGCAAGTAGAGCATCGATTCGAAATCAAGGAGAATTATCCCCCATCCTACTCTGGTACACCTATAACCAGAGATCAAGTGTTTCACATAAAGGAGCCCCCAGAAGGACAGAATTATGCTGATGGTAGGATCATCTCAAATGCCATTTTTTAAGTTACAAATTTATCCTTAATTTCTTTTTTCTTGGAATAATTCTTTGTACTGTACTTTGAAATATAGCAAAAGATATACATGTACTATTTGCATTAAAAAAAATTTATTTTAGTTCTAAGAGTTAAACAGCAGAAATCTGTGCAGCTGATGAATGAAGAGAGACAAAGAATCTTGGAATCAAGCAGTGAGAAGTTGTAAGTTATAAACTGATAGCTTATTTGATGAATATGCTACAATGTATTACTTACAAGTATACAAATAAACCTACTAAAATATAATAACATTGCATTCAATGATATAAAAATTTCAAAACAATCACAAAAGCATGTTTTTGAACATTAATTGTGTTTTAAAGCAGTGGGCACAAAGCCAAAGAGAAAAAATCGAAGAAAAAAAGTAAGGCTGAGAAACGCTCTCTGAAGGATCTAACAGACCTACCCCCCATCCTCGACCAAAGGAAGAAACCTTACTTTCCCGAGGGCAAAAAGCAGAGAAGAGTAAAGCCAGTCCCAAAAGTTTCCAAGAAAGATGAAGAATTCCTCAAAAAGATGGAACTTCAAATTGGATATAAGAATAAGCTGCCTTCTATCAGCCCTGAGAATACTGGAATGTAAATAGTGAACGAATTGCTTACTTACATATACCGCAGTATATGAAGATAATTTTATTTGGATATGTGTGTTTGAAAGGGGGAGGGCAAAATATTGCAATATAATGATAATTCATTTAGTTAAATAGAAGATATCATTGAACATTATTGTAGAGAAGTACATCATATGAGTGGAGATCATGTCCCTATGTATAATTTGTTATAGAATAAATATGGTGCTAGTGATCTTTGCACTTAATATATTTGTTAAATATTTAATCATTGTATAAGGTAAAAATATCCTTATTGAAAACTTCAACAAGTCATTATGAATTGAGAAGAAAGAGGATATGGATTATTCATATGTTGTTTATATGCGTCTAAAAAAAAATGTTCAAATTTTCAAATAAACAGAGAAATATGCTGTTTGATATTTTTCCTTTCCAACAATTGTACACGTTTTCAAACCTTTGAAAAAGTCTGAACACTTGTTCAAGAAATCAAACAGTAACTGATTAATTACAAATTGTTAGTATAAATCCATGAATAATTTATATACCGTATAAGTAGAATTTTTAGCAAGGATTTAATTTTGGCATTATTAGCGAGGGTGCCGAGATCGCTAAAATTGAATATCGCTAAAAATTAATTGCATTTTATTTGTTATAACTTCTTTAACATGCATATTAAAATCGCTAAAATAACATCTCGCTAAAAATAGATTACCAGTTTTTCAGGACAAATCGCTAAATTTGCGTCTCGCTAAAATTTCCACTTATACGGTAATTTATCATCCTCATTGTTTGAGGGAGCTTGTGAATTCGAAACCACAATGTTGTATACAGTATGACTACCGGGTAATTAAATACAAAATAGCCAACTACAATGTATATAATAAATTATTTTATTGCACACCTAATTTCAATATAAGCACAACCATTACAAAAATTAGCTGGATTTCCCACTTAATACTGACTCATTTCATTTGCATACTCTACAAAATGTAGGTAAAATTACAGAATAAAAATCCCACTAACAGTGTACATTTCGTATACTGAAATACAAAAACTATTGCTTCAGCATCCAAAGGCAACAAATTCTTTGCATAAATCACATACAAAATAATGCAAAAAAAAAAGATTTTAAAAAAAATTAATATCATAATGGAAGATTTACAAAAGTATAATTAAGTTTAAAAATATGATAATTAGGATGTTAATGACTAGAAGTGATGAGTATAAATAAAGAGCAAATAAAATCCTAAATCTTTAGCCAAAGAGACAATAGGCCAAACTCAAAACATCTCAAAAATCTCGCAAAATAAGATTCTAAGCATAAACCTTAAGCAATGAAATGTATTACCCGCATGTGTTGTTTATAACTTTTGGCAAAAAGTGATAAAAATACTTAATACTCTATTTTAAGAAATTCACACAGCTTTTAGTGAGTATAGATTCCATTATGACCACTACTGTATTTTCTGTCCTGGACACAGCTTTCACAGTTTATTCCTTGGATCAATGACAGATTCCTGACCCTGATTAATGGCGGACTCCAGTAGTTTTTTGGTCTGTTCTATAGTGACAGAGATTCCCAGGGTGCTGAGGGGATCCGAGACGTAGCCATTCTTGTCCACCTGTGGATACTGCAGTCTGCGCCTCAGTTCATCAATAGGAACACTGCTGCTGGGGAGAAAAAAAAAATTTTTAATTCTTCTTTACAAGCTATATACAGTCTTGATCAGTGAGGAATAAAATATTAGTAGTAAATTTTAGTGGTAAATTTTATTCATCTTTCCATGTTATACTTCCCAAGCAATATTAAAGCTTTTTGTGGGTGACATGTACATCAAAATTACATGGAAATGATGTTTACTTGAACAGAAAAGGAAACTGGGCAGTTAAAGTGCATGAAAATTTAATGGCTCTAACACAATATAGATAACACAAGATTTATTTTCATGTAGGTATTGAAAATTTTGGTTTCCAAAGTCAACACTGCACCTATTTTTAGAAGCCTCCATTTCCCAGTGTGTGCGTAGAGCCATCACATTGCCCGCTATGGGGGGCGTAGATTCTCCCTCCCCGGTCTCTCCATCCTCTTTCAGTGTCGGTACTCCTGTGTTGTTCAGGAGATCTGCAACCAGTGTTTGTTTACATTCCTCTAGGATTGGCACAATTTCCTTAAATTCAGGTCTGTCCTGTGTGAAAGAAATATGCATCTTATAATAAATCATCAATATTTATAATTTGATGAAATTAATATCATTATGATGAACAGAATCTTCAACAGAATTTATACTTTTGAAAGGAAGCTCTTACATCGGCACAAGAATTCCAGCATCTCTGTAGTAAAGTGACGATGGGTTTAGGAAATGTGACAGCAATAGGTGGGCGTGTTGTGTGGTATGCCATTTCTGCAGCCGCCGCAGCTTTTGAAAATACAATGTACAGGCAAATGAATGCACTGTGTGGAGTCAAAATGTTATATATACATGTATAGACAGAGTCTCAATTGAGCCAAATTACAGAGTATTTTTACACAGTTTACAGATTAATTTTGTTTAACAGTTTCTTATTGGATGTTGACATACACAAGTATAATGTTTCTTTTTAAGTTGCATATATATGGCAAGGAAATAATTTTCCATTGACAAGCTTTGCATCTCTAAACATATACAGGTTTTAAGCAGGCATCTTCTTGTTGCAACTTTAGAATTTTACCTGGTTTTAGATGTGCAAATGGAAGTTCTCCAGATAATAACTCCCAAATACACAGAGAGAAGCTGAACACATCGGCCTTGATGCTGTATTTTGTGCATTGAGTGAATATCTCAGGGGCCATCCATCGCAGGTTCTGAGAGAAAAACCAAATTGCAATATGGAATATATACTATACTATAAAAATGGAATGTATGCTATTCCTTGGGGCTTTATTCCATAGATAAAATACATTTCAACCTCATTATTTTGCACATGATAAAAGGTTTAAATGCATAACTTTGCCTCAACATTTCTTTGATATGAGATATTGAAGTAAACTGTAATTATCAAATTCAGAACAATACAAACCCCTGGCTGTTTTGTCATGTTATCCTCCTCTGAGAGAAGAAATCTGGACTCTACAATACGTAAAAAAAAAAATTATATATTAATCTTTGAGCTCCATATCTGCATTTAAGTGTTACCTTTAAAGATTACCTTTAAGGATCCTAGTAATATAATAATAAATTACCTCCAAAGTCAGCCACTACTGCATGTCCGTTCTCGTCCAATAAAATGTTGTGACTGTTCAAATCTCTGTGTATGATTGGCTGAGTCAGATTATGTAAATAAGCCATTCCTTTGGATACATCTGTCGCAATGGTCAATTTTGACTGCAAATCAATGAGTCTAAAAAAATACAAATTGTGAGATGGTTAATTAAACAAATAATGACAATTTCTTGTATCTTCTAATTTCAAGGCAGGCATGTATTGTAATCGAGACAATTATGTGGCTAAAAAATGTAAAAGTTTACCTTTTTTGCTCATGGAGAATACCGAAGAGTGAACCTCCGGCAACAAATTGGGTAACTATTGCAAAGTTCTACAAAAAAAAACAAACACATCAACTATAAAGAGATACATGCATAAAAATAAATCCTGAGTTCTCTAGAAGAATAGGACTATCGTATTTATCTTAAAACAAGAGTGACATAATGCTTCTTGTAAATTTCTTTTGAATTTGGTTTTAAAATCATATCCTATTAAATGAGTTGTTCATAAGATGTGAACAGTAACACTTACACTTGGATCATCCAAACTAGCACCCACAAAACTAATGACATAGGGACTATTTAGCCTGGAGAGAATGGCTACTTCTCTACAGAACATGTCTACATCAGACTTACACCCAAAAGAGGAGGCCCGATATCTGTGGATCATAAAGAAATGCATAAAGTACATATTTATACTTTCTGTACCTTAAGTCAGATACTCATACTGAGATTTAGGTACCCAGTATATACCAGTCTACTGTTAGAATAGAAGGTCAGATATGGATGAAACATAATGCATTGTGGGAATAAAAATTCTGACCAATGAAAAATTACATTGTATACATGTACTGATTGCAATGATGCTGTTGAATCTCAATCAACAAAAAAATCAATTACAATGTTTGTTAATTAAAAAGCTAACCTTTTAATTGCCACAGTTTTCCCGAGACACTTTCCTTTATACACTTTGCCAAATGAACCACTTCCTATTGGTTCTTGAAAATCTAAATCAGTGATTTGTAACTGGAAATTCCGAGGTAGAGATGAACGCAACTGTAGAACATCAATCTTCTCTGAAATGAAAATACAACCATGAAAGGAAGTTACCATGTTTAATAGTACATGTAGTATGTACACAATTATCATTTTTTTATTCTTAACAATCATTTTGTACCCAATAATCATTTTTTTAACTTGACAATGTTTCTACATGTACTTACAAAACCAGCATATGCATACATACAAGTGCACCCTGCGTCTGCTTAAATTATGTCAATATGACTGGTATACCTTTGAGCAATCAGTCACCAAATTTTACACATTTCATACAGTGCTTTTTTCATACATTCATATTCATAATACATGTACCCACTATAGCACAACAGCCTGACCTTTTCATTCACAAAGTCTATCTGGCTTTTATCATTCAAAGTGAATAAGAAAAATTTCATTGATCAAGAAGTAGTTTCCCTTCAAAGTGATCCTACCTCTGGTCATGCTTTTGAGTTTCCCCAGGGGGGATGGGACCGACACGTATGACCCTTCTCCACCAGGCTGTGAGTAGTCCCCACAGGCAGACTCATCCTGTGGCCTTTTATGGTGCTTTAACAAGGTCACAATGGTGTCATGACCTATAAGTACAACAAAATAAAATCATGCTATAGTTATTTCAGGTAAACTTCCTGCAAAATCTTGAAAATTCATTCAAAAATGTTGAAATTCACTAAAAGCATCTGAAAAATCTAAAATTGAAATAAATCCCTTTTATACACTCAATTAAACATGAATTGATTAATTGTAATACAAATTTTCATTACTTGAAGACTCATCCTGCTTTTGTGAGAGAAGTGCTTTACCTTGTTCATACGCCCACATCAATGGAGTCTGTTCCTCCTTCTTGTCAGTCCCTCCATTCATTTCAGAACACGCCACCAGATTCATGTCAGCCCCACACTCCAGCAGAAACTGGACCACCCTGATATGACCATGGTAACAGGCACTGTGTAAAGCTGGAAAGTCATAACACAATGTATTTCTCATCTAAAATGTTCATGTACATCTTTTTAACTTTGGGCAGTTCTTAATATCTAGCGTAGAATTTGTGTGTTCAATTAGTTACTCAGTCGGGTCCTGCGTGTAAAGTGTTACACGGGAATACAAAATAAACTTTGTTGGAAACTTTGGGCGTTTTTATTTAAAAACAGAAAGTTTCGGTGTAACATTAACACTGTTGTGTTTTCAAAATTAAAAAAAAAATCTCCAACTTACCCTATTCTTTTCACCAAAAAAATCAAAGAATCGTCTAAAATATGTTTGTAATTTTGTAAACGTCCAAATCCATGTCTCTGTAAAAACAAACATAAATGAAGTATTTGTGACCTTGTTTGAGCTATAATTTCATGATAAAATACACATGATCATGAATTAAATAGTAATCATTATGTTAGAGATCAACTGCACAGAAACACATGCTTTTTGATGCTGACACTTTCATTATATTAGAATTAGAATTTTTTGTTTACCTTAAAAAGTTCTAGGAGTTTGAAGACTTGTCCTTCAGGAAGGTCAAAATCTTTGACGTAAATAAACAGGATCTCTAAGAGCTCACACTGAAATATGGACATCAATGATTAATGCATGCTATACAGGGTAAAAAGCCTACCTGACAAAAATCACATGTATACAGGATTTCTACCCATCAGCATTAAATACGGAAATTAACAGATTTTTATCATTCACTACCTGACAATTGAACAAGTTGCTATCCTAAAAGTAAAGATACCATTGGTGTAAGAATTATCTTTCACCAGAAAATGCAGTTGTTAAAATAAGTTTCCACAAAATTAAACTTGTACCACTAATATATTCAAGCTTACACAAAACATTTTCATGCAAATATGTTTTTTGAATACCCTTCCTTCCTACCACCAGAAAATCATTAAAATAATATAATCCAATGATTTATTTAACTTAAAACAAAATCTCTTCTTTACCAATTGTTTATAAAGTGCCTAAAAAGCCAGTAACTGAAGAAAGTACAATGAATAGGTTAGATATACCTTAAAATAAACGAGACAGTAATAAGTAATGTACAATGTACATAATAATAATCCTTTACCTGTTCTCTGAGATTCTCTTGTGCCCACAAGTACACCTGTCTATCATTCTGTAAAATAAGAAATGAGGATCCAAGCACACAGCTCTTCTAAGCACTATATGATACAAAATACAGGTCTGTCTTGTTCCTACACTGTCAAATGCACCCTCAATTACATAACTTTGTTCACTGTCCAAATATGTTTGTGAAAAATTACTAATGCAAGTATATTTTAACCTATTCTATTACTTTCACAAGTAAATGCATAAAAGCATGCCTCCTGTATTTGTCAGGTCCAGCACAATACCATGATCAAGGTATATAGCTTTATTTATGTAAAGAAAATACAAAAAAAAAATTCTTAAAAAATTCATTAATGTTGATTAACCCAGAGTTTCCGAAAACCAAATATTTCTATCAGTCATTCGGACTGATGACTTAATGTGTTCTACCAGTCCGAAGCATATTCTATCAGTCCAAATAAATTTTAAAATATACAGTGTATGTTTCATGTCAGATGTAATTCAAAGAAAATGGCATTGAATATGTAAAAAAAATTGTGGCTCACAAACACTGATTGTGATACCAAGGTTATGCAACTATAATTAATTCAAGCATGGCACCACCTCACACAGGCTTGTGGCAGCAATAAAGTCACTAACCCCAAGTAAATGTTGGGGGAAAGAAACAACTAATTATAAAAAAATTAATTCTTGAAAAAGAAAACTTCTCAAGGTTTCTATGATTCTTTTTAAAATTTAATTCTCACTTGTAAAATTGAATCATGTATAAATAGCAGTTATGATAGAAAATAAAAATAAAAATAAATTTGGAATTATCTTTACGTTTTCTCAGTGGGCATTGCACTTCATGACCTATATACTGCATGTGTTTACCAATAACAGAGGAATGGAGGAAATTCGGATTAGGAAAAAATGATCGTTTTTGGAAGTAAATAAGTCGAGTAGAACTGCAAAATGGATAAGTTTATGGATATTTACGAAGAATAGGAGCTTGCAGCATTGAAAATTTTCATTTACGAAGATAATGCAATTCTGATACAAATTAGTTTCAAAAATGATCATATCTCCTTCATAAGTCAGTGTTTACAGAGTTGTTGAACTTTCATATAAATTAGTAACCCATATGCTCTCTCTTAAACAAGCAATTTCAAAAGGCTTTTTGAATTATTCTGTTGAAAAATTATTAAATATAAATAAAACCACAAAAGAATATTTTGTATACTGACCCACAAGCCAATTGTATTTCTGTCCAATCCTTTTCATTGGGACGCAGGTCCTCTATTGCTCTTGATCGAAACAAGGAATAACTTTCACTGATCTTCTTTTTCAACTCATCTGTGTTAAATATCAATTTAATTTTAAGTCAAAAACCAAACTTTACAATATCACATGATGGTAAATTAACATCAAATTAATAAAAAGCACAAAATGAATTAATATATACCAGCACAAGACACTGTTGGTCTTGATTTAAAGTTCCCCATGTTTTTCTCTTGTAACCATCACTTGACACTTCTTTAGGATTCTGGAACATGTGGAAATGGCACTCCCTTCTCATCCAAAATCTTGCATTATAATGATATTGTCCTACTGGAAAACAGGATTTGAATATCACATATTACAATAGATGAGAAATATTTTTTTCTAGCCTTATGTTATATCCAGATTTTGAGGTTAAATAATAAAATATCAAAGTAAGTGGGGTAAAGTCTAAAGATTCTGTACAATTTTTGTGCAACTTGATCAAGGTCTTTATCACATCACTTATATACTGTAATATTATTTATGATATAAGTCATCAAAAAAGGTAATAAAAATGTTGATGTTTAAGCAGAGGGGGACATTTTATTTCTATATGCCTCAAGATTTAGATGGAGATCAAAATATGAGCTTAGTCGAATTGGTATGAAACGTCAATAATTCTAAGAATATCAAATGCATCTCTCTGAATAAGTATCAATGGATACGAAAAGTAATTGTTCTACACATATTAAGAAATATTTACCCCATATTTTACTCTAGATTATGAATGTGTACCAAAGATTCAGGACAGATAATGTTTTGAGCTGCAATACATTACAACATCGAACCCGATGCTCTTAACGGGATCGAGTTGAACCCGATGTAAATTCCGTATGTGATCTGCAAATAAATACATGCATGTTATTTAACATACTATAGGATGTAGCTCAAAAATAAAATAGGAAAAATAAGTTCTATTAATTTCTAGCGTATTTATATGTAAAACAAGAAGACACAAATTAATTTTTTTTTTTACAATAAATGTCAAATTTATATAGGAAACAACTTTTAACAAAATCCTAGATAATGGAGCCAAAATCAACATACAGGATGCTGTAAATTTTACACCTATGCACATAGCTTGCAACTTTGGCAATGATAAGGTATTTTATAATGAAACGTCTATTAAATACACTGTAAATATTCATAAATTATGTAATTACGTATTTGATCAAATGAAAATATAACTTGAATACAGTAAAAAATGTAAAATTCTAACATTTAATCTGCTGAAACATGTTCAATGCATTTTTTATGGAAACCAAATTTAAGGGACATTTTTGTAGGTGGTGAGTTTGCTGGTGTCACAGGGGGCTGACGTGAATGCCTCTGGGGGAGTGGGGGACCGTCCATTACATCTGGCTTGCTCCCGCGGTCACTTAAACATCACCAAACTCCTGGTAGAGGCTCCACAACAGCCCGCAGAAGGTGACCATTTATTTTGATTTATACATTAAAAATTTGATCTTCTCTCATATTTGTGTCTGGACTTTTAGATAATTATGTGAGGTAGAAAAATATACTGTTTTGAAGCATGGAATTTCTCTTTTTTTCTCTTTTGGTCTATTTATTACATCTTTATTATTTTTTAAAATGTGTAAAATTGTAATTTTTATTTTTTTTTAAGTCATGAAAAGGAAATAAAATACTGTAACAATGTATACAGTATGAAAACAAGAAATTGCTGAAGAAAATTATCACAGTATTTTATTGTTTTCAATTTTATATAACAAATATATCATCACATTTATTTCTATCAATAAAGCATAATCAGAAAGTTTATGACATGTATTTGTAATATATTAATGATTTCATTTTTAGTCAATGTTAAGGATGATGAAGAACACTATCCCATCCATTTCTGTTGTAAATCTGGTCACCTGACCGTCCTCAGCTATCTGTTGGAGAAGCAGGCACAGCCACACGTGTGTAACATCTACGGGGACACACCACTACATCTGTATGTACATACAGAGATTTTTCAAGCATTAAAAAATGTTCTGACTCCAAGTTAAATCTTAATAAAGTATTTCTCTTTTACGTGGGGCATTGATCAGACTTTTGTTCAGATTCAACAATTTCTAGGCCAAAACCTTTCTTTTATCTTTTGAGGTAGATCATAGACATTTTATATTTGGAATATGGATATACATGTATCATCATGAAAATATGTCACATGTAAAAATTACCCTTTCTAACCAACATTTGACCTTAACCTTTGACCCCAGATTCAGAAAAGCAATAATGTTTCTTCTAGGCTTAGCTTTTCATTTATCCCATATTGTTATGAAATATCACCTGTTTTATCTTTTGATGTAGGGCCTGTTACAGTGGTAAAGTAGAGATAGTGAAACATTTGATCTCTCTTACTGGATGTGATAGTCTGGCTAAGGAGAATATCTTTAGTGAGACACCCCTTCACAGGTTTGTAGTATTGCCAGAGCTAGATTACTGGTAGGAGACTAAAGCTTAGCAAACTCTAGCTAAATTGACAAAATAATGAAATATTTTGTATATCATTGTTAAGGATTTAAGATTTTGCATTTTCCCCCATCTGATATTTGCAAACCAGATTATTCTGAAGAAATATAAGAAAGAAGCTAACAATGGAAAGTAACTTACAACATAGGATATAAGTTCTTTGATTTTTGTTTTTGAACATAACATGTATATTTCCTTTCGAACATTTTAGTTATTTACATGTATTTATTAATTTGACTTTTGGCAGTGCCTGTACAAGTGGGAGAAGTCTAGAGTTAATCAAATATCTTCTGGAGCTTCCTAATGTTAATATCAATCACCAAGGAAAGGATGGACACACTGGTATGTCACCTTACCAATAATATCCCCAAATAAATTGTTTTAAAAAAAATTAGAGTATATCTTTTTCAGGCAAATGTCAATACATGTACATATATCCTAAAAAAAAAAAACATTTCATTTTCATCACTTGGAGATATTTATAATTTGAAAAAAGTGTTAGTTACATGTGTATCAAATATTCTAGTTTAAATGCAGGAACTGCTTGGTCTGATTGCAATGGTTTCTTTTCTCATCCTTTGTTATAAGTACAAACCAGTAGAGCTACAGTCTTGACAGAGACTTCTGGTTTACAGTATATTATAAGAGGGGGTAAAATTGTTATGTTTTACAATTGATGTATATGCTTTAGATTCAATATTACACAAGTGCAGTTTTGCAAATACTAAGTGCCATTTTCACCACTCTGTACTGTATGAAGTAAAATTTAGGGAGAGTAGATCCTTGCATGAAGCAGTGTTTTATAAACATGGTTGTTATTTGTTTTTTATTGTTTTTTGTTATGTTTATTCAGGTAGTAGATCTCTGATCAAATTCCTGCTGGAGAAAGGATTGAAACCAGATAGTCTGAGTAAGAGACAGTTTACAGCTCTGCACCTGGCAGCATACAGGGTAGGCCAAATAGAGTAGAAATAATTACACACTAAAACCAGATAGTCCCAGTAAAAAGAGTTTACAGCTGTCCACCTGGCAGTATACAGGGTATGACAAAAATAGAGTGTTAATAATAACACTAAAAAATCAGATAGTCTTAGTAAAAGACAGTTTACAGTTATCCACCTGGCAGCATACAGGATAGGACAAAAGTAGAGTACAAATACCGGTAATAATACACAAAAACCAGATAGTCTTAGTAAAAGTATCCACCTGGCAGCATACAGGATAGGACAAATGTAGAGTACAAATACTGGTAATAATAAACAAAAACCAGATAGTCTTAGTGAAAAGACAGTTTACAGTTATCCACCTGGCAACATACAGGGTAGGTCAAAAATGGAGTAGCTATAATTATACAAACACAAAAAACATTACCTCAGTAAGAGACAATTTACAGCTGTCTACTTGGCAGTGATAGGATAGGACAAAAATAGAGCAATAATAAAGCCATAAAAAATCATGAGATTTAATGTATAGTGTGTTTATATATCAAGTACTGCATCTTTTTTATGTGACAAAGTGAGGTACATGTAATAAAGAATTACATGGTTCATATGTTCTACATTGACAAAAATTATTTTAGGGAGATTCAGAATGTGTGTTGTGTCTGCTGGAGAATCCGAATATTGATGTGAACTTAGCTGGCAACAGTGGTCTCACAGCCCTACACATAGCAGCCATGTGTGGATTTCAGGAGGTGGTATTTCATCCTTGTAACGTCAAAACCAAAATAATTTTATTAAGCATTTTATATCCTTTCTAAAAAGAAAAAAAATGAATTACCTTTATTATATTGAATCTTTCTAAATTAATTTTCTTATGAAGAGTACACTGGGATCAGAAAATAAATTTGATGAATTTGCTGTTTGCAAATATTGACATTTTCTTGTCTTTCATCCAGATAGCAGAAATACTGTTAGATAATGGAGCCAAAATCAACATACAGGATGCTGTAAATTTTACACCTATGCACATAGCTTGCAACTTTGGCAATGATAAGGTATTTTATAATGAACCCTATTGCAAAATGTCAGTTACGTGTAAGGAAAGGTCAAGGTATATGAACAACCTGTATTGCTCTCACCAATGAAGTTTATATAAAAATATTCAAACTAAAGTTACTTAAAAGGTCATAGGTAATTCTTGGTACTAGTAATAAAGAAGGTCAAGGTCATAAGGAAGACTAGAAAATTACGACACTGTTGAATTGCTCTTGTATCTTTGTATGACGCGTAATTTTATAACTTTCATCCATGGTATTTGATATATATATCTTGAAAAGTAAAACTGTACTAGAAAGATAAAGGTGTAACATATATCGTATCATTTCTTGAATTCATACCAATGTAAATGTTATAAAGAAATGATGAAATGTTTGAATAACCTTCCCCCATTAATATTAGGATATATTTTATGGAAATATTTCGAGTTTTTTCTCTTAATCTCAAGTGAAAATGATTGAAGATAAATGAGGTATATATCATAATATAGGATACATGAAGGTTTATTATAGAAATCATATCTCGAATAGCAGGCATGTTACGTAAAAAATTAAGTGGGGGCACTTTATTTCACTTCGCCTCATAACGTGTGGCTCTTCTATTCCTAATAATTTAATAGTTTGGGATCCGTCTTGCTGTCCTTTTTACTTACCTTTCTATGAACATTTAATGATCCAAGGAAACCCAACCCCCCTTTTTCAAAACCAGCGCAATGAAAAGTCTTTGAAACTGAGCTCAACAAACTGACGGAGAGATTGGAAGATGAAGAACAGAAGATAGATATATCAAACAAGTACACTCAAGAGGACATCAAACAAACACGACAGGTTAAGGAGATAACAATTTATTTCAACATGAAAATGGTATAAAATATTCAGCAATAATTTAATAAACAATTGCGCTATTATAAGGAGTTGAAGCAGAATGCAGGTTTCAGCTTTTACAAGTAGCGACAAGTCCCTTCCAAGCTTACGATCACCATTTATGGGAGCTCACATATTTTTCAACCTGCGCAAAAATTTCGTCCTCTGAACCTTCTGCGTGAATCTGTTATAAAAAGTAATCAAAATGAAACATTTGTACATAATTAATGCGAGGAAAGCAATTATGCTGCGATTCAGCTATGGACAGTTTCTTTCCACAATCACATACTTATATTACACTAGAACCCACCTGATGAATAGTTTATAAAATGAACCCAAGTTCGACTATTTAATGACCATTATGACCACTGTAGGCACAGGGGCTTGTCACAAAATATTTATCTTCTCTTAATAAAGTTACCCCTACTATAAAAATACACAAGGGAGGAATCTAAAAATAGGCTTTACTGTGCATCCCTTATCTCTCTGAATCTCTTTTGGCATTAAAAAGCAAGTACTCTGGATGCATTTAATTTCTCCATAGCCAGTTTAAACATTTCCTTGGTCTTTACCACTTTTTTCAAGGCCAAAACTTCATAGAATGTTAGAAAATGAAATCCATCCCCCCTTTTGACGTCATTTTCAAGGACTTATTTGTTTGGACACTCCGTGTCAAATTTACGATAAATGTTCATAGAACTTTCAGAATGAGGTGAAAATTTCATATTTTATGTAGCAATAGTGTCCCAACATATACCTGAATTAACGGGATTTCTGGATGTCAAATGTTCATATCAAAAGAGTTCTTCTCAGTTACACTTCGGTCGAAAAAACGTCGTATTCGAGGTTGCGCCGCCTGGACATACCACAGCTTATAAAAACATTACTAAATTATTAAAAAATAAAATTCATGATTTGCAGTTTATTCTATAGATAGAAACGATGATGCTAACCAGATATTTTAAAATTCATCGATGTACCTAAAGCGGTTTTAATTTTATGGCGCCAGTACACGAACTTTTTGATACCCCCTCGTATGTTGTTTAACGTCCCTCTCGAGAATTTCACTCACATGGAGACGCCACTACTTGCCGGTGGAGAGCTACATATTTTGTCCTACACTCGGCACCCAGGGTCAATGAGCAGTGATGGATCTTTTTCGTGCCAGCACCCACTGCGACACGGGAACTCGGTTTATACGGTCTTATCCGAAGGACCGGTCTTCATGTCCCTCAGTGGGATTCGAACCAGCGACGTAAGGATTGAATCCCTACTTCGCGACTCTAGAGTAGACGCTCTAACCACTGTTGTTCTGGAGAAAAGATTTTTAATTGATGTCATTAATTTTTCACTCATTCGTGAGGAGGGCGTGGTCCTTCATTTGAACAAACTTGACCCTTTGAAGTTCACCCAAGAATACTAAGTTTGGTTGAAATTGACCCAAAAGTTTTGGAGAAGATGGAATTATGAAAAGCTTACAACGACGACAAAAACAACGGCAGACAACTGACAAAGTATCTGAGAAAACTTTATTTCTAATCATTGAAAAAAAATATTTAAGGTGCTGATTTTTTGTTAATTTTGGTAAACTAACCAAAGTTTAGCACGTCAAGTCTAAACAATCTTCGCATATATAATAAATTTTCAGTTATTCTTCAAAAGAAAAAGCTTCACATCAAGAACTTTTATGTATATTCGACAGCATATGAAAACCAGCGGATTGAACTTCAAAGTTTGCCCCCCTGTGATGCCCGAACTTGCCGAGGAGGGCCCTTGTGAGAGAAAACAATGCCCCGTTTTAAACAGTCCGTGCAAAAGGAAGGGAAGAATCTGCTGTCTAACCAAAAACCAGCGTTGTCGACGCTGCATGAAACCCGACGTCCAGGCTACAGCCTCACGGGAAATGGGATTTCAAATTAATATTAAACCCTGAATTCTGGTTAGATATATCGTGATGCTGTTCACATTTGCCTAATACAATGTTGATAGAAGAAAATGCAATAAAGCATATGACAAAAACAAAGCTCATAACTGTGTTGGTTTTAAAATATCCGTAGGAATTAGCTATTTCTTATATTAACTTATATTAGGCATTACTAAGCAAAACAATCTTGTCATGAGAGAAAAGGCCTTTCAGAGTTAACAGAATAAATAATTGAGGACGGGGCGCAAAGTCCCTCCTCCCCTTGCCCCCCCC
>PRKT01000036.1:43872-78325 GCA_003671525.1 Saccostrea glomerata | reverse complement strand
CCCCCCCCCCCCCCCCCCCCCCCCCCCCCCCCCCCCCTTGTAGTATTGGGCCACAAAATACAGGAAGAAGAATACAATTATTTAGACAACCAGATTAAGCTAAGGTCAATGAACAACAAATAGGGTCGTTGTGTCACAAGGGTATATAACACCAAGAATCAAAGTAAATAAATCTGCTCCATCACATAATTGTCGCTCCTTAATCTCTAATTGTCGCCTTCCCTCACTAGCATCGTCCCGAATTGTTCCTTTTCCCTCGCTAGGCACGCACGGAGTGATTATTCAGTGTCGACACATAAGGGAATGGGTTTGGGGAATCAGTCCCCTCACAAGAGAGCAGGGCAAGGCCCTCCAGAGGGGGAGTCGCAGAAACTGATATAGCTTAAACATTATATCAATGTAATTGTATACAATATTATCATAAAACGTTTGCATTGTACTATCAAATACATTTAGTGGACCCTAATATATCCAATGCCTCAACTTTTGGATACAAATTATTTTAAGATATACAGTATGCTTTGGTTATCAAGACACTTCATTAAACCGGAGTATGTACTCACAAGCATTCTGATTAGCATTTCTTCTGTAAATAATTCCAATATTAACCACAAAAAGCTTAATCATTTCGTTGCAAAAGCTTAAAAATTTAATAATCTTAAGACTTTGTATGTCTGATCTTGACCTTTGGACCTCAAAATCATGGGGAGTTGTGAAATAAAATACATGTATCACTGCAAAATCTGTCTTTAATATATAGTTTAGGAAAAAAACTGTTACGACAGAATGTGAACATGTACACTCCCCTAGCAAATGTTAACCCCCCTTCAAAAAACAACTCTGTGTTAAGCTGTTATTTCAGACGTTTTTTTTTTAGATCAAAGCACAGGCGCTTGGGTCAAAGGGAGTTTTGAAATAAAATTTCATTTACAAAAGCTCGAAAGTTTTTCGAGATATCACCCAGAAAGGAGTGTTACACACAGACAGAATGTATCGTAAATACTCGCCTATAAGTCGTTTTTTTTTTGTTATAGGAGTTAATCTGTGGTCCAAAACTTTTTGTCCAACTAATAGGCGAGCTATAAAAAATGGTATTATATGAAATCAGTCCCCCTGATAACTTATTACCCGGTATATACAACCAACTTCAAGGCGAGTTTACACAAGAGACAGATAGAATGGACAGACATAAAGTGAAAGCGGGGGGGGGGGGGCAAAAAGGAGTCAAGACTTTTGATCAACAAGAGATATTGGTAAAACACTTGTGCCCCCCTCCCCCCGAATTGGAATTTTCCAAGTCCAATAGAGCATAAGTCTGTCAAAAATGGTGCGTTTGTACCCAAAACATAACTTGACCTAGATATTCATATGATAAATCTGTATACTAAATTTCATTTCAGTATGTGCAACGGTTGCAAAGAAAATGAACAGAAACTGCAAATAATTGGAATTTTTCTAAGTCTACGGGGCATAACTCTGTCAAAAATGGGCCGATTTTACCCAAAACAGAACTTGACTTAGATATTCATATGATAAATCTGTATACTAAATTTCATTTCAGTATGTACAGTTGCAAAGAAAATGAAAAGAAACTGCAAATGATTGGAATTTTTCTAAGTCCAAGGGGCATAACTCTGTCAAAAATGGTGTGATCATTCCCAAAACAGAACTTGACCTAGATATTCATGAGATATACCTGTATACCAAATTTCATTTCAGTATGTGCAACAGTTGCGTAAAATGAATGGAAACTAAGGGGACCGACAGCAGCAAAGCAATATGCCTTCCCTTCTTCGAAGGAGGTCATAATGAATGGTGATTGAGATGTGTGAGCTGTACTTGTATACCTGTATACTGGAAAGAAAGACAAAGGATAAATCCCTTTCTTACAGTTCTCCTGATTAAAGGTATGGCAGACAGATACCTGACAAAGTGATCCTTACGTGTCCCTCTGCCTTGATCAAAGGATTTGTGTATTGAACCAAATCACCTACCCCCCTAGCTTGTCTTTCAACTAATGTGGTTTCCTTCCTACTGAGTTATCACAGGTTCCTTATAGCTCTAGAGACTTGTACCATGTGTACCTTGGCATATGTTCATGTACTTTCAGTACTTGTGACTTTACATAGCGTCTGTATAGAGGGTAGAGACAATCTTAAACAAGGATAATGCAACAAGTATCTCACATCATTAATTTACTTCCACAGCGTTGCATAAAAATTGATTGGCTTACATGAATAATTAGGCTACAGTTAAAATGCGAATTATTTCATGCATAGTGATATACATAAAACTGAATACCTCAATTTAAAAAAAAAAATAATAAAAATTACTCTAATATAAAGTAAACAATTTGGTAAATAAAAGAAGTAAAATTTGAGTCCCCTAGATATATTACTTATCACTTTGTGTGTAGACCTTCCCATGTTACTAAATATTGAATGCAGTCACCAACAACTCTTTTTCCTCCTACGAAATACTTTTCCCCTTTCTTCATTTTCTCTACAGTATCGAAACACAAACTCATGTCTGTCTTGACACTGTTAGATTGCTCCAACAACTCATCAACGTAATTCTTCTCCGTCTCCTGCGACACAGTCACACGCCTCCTCTTGGAAGTCAACATGGCCGACTCATCGACGTACTTTCTCTTCCGCGATTTCTTTGGCTCCACCTGTGGCTCTGGACTCTCTGTTTTACTCCCCTCCACTGAATTTGAATCTGTGGGAATGTTTTGTTCCGTGGTGTAAAACAAATACTTCTGAAGGTCGTGTTTTCTCCTGGCCAAGGCTTTCTCGTGATTTTGTTCGCACTCTGTCAGGAAAGGATGGTTATAGCCTTCGAAATCGTCAGGAACAGGAATCAGAGTCGACAGAGACACTCCACTTTTGCGACTTTTTACAGAGTACTTCTTTCCCGGGTAACCTTTGTATTCTTGATTAGCACTATATGGATTTGGTTCTACATTCTAAAAATAAATTGAAAGTAAACCATTAGTTTTCTATAAGTGGGTCAAACTCAGGTCAAAGTAAAAAATAATCAATGGACAAGTCTTGTCTCAATAAATACACTGTGAAGTATGAAAGCCTTAACACCAACTCTTCAAAAGCTATGGACAAGGTTATAAAGTTGGGTAAAATCTTGCAAAATTGGGTCAAACTCCAAGGTCAAATATCTTGGTAATGTCTTGTCACAAGGAATATACATGTGAAAAAATAAGAGACAAAGATCCACCAAATCGAAAGTTATAGACAATGTTAAAGTTTTTGCGGACAAATAAACAGACAGACAGACAAGGCAAAAACTAAATACCCCCGAATCTTTGATTACAGGGGCATAAAAAACAATTACTGTCTCACAAAATTTAAAGCCATAATTAAAGGTACTTGGACACAAATTTGAAGTTAATTTTTTCTGTATAATATCACGAATTATATATTTTAATAGCATTTCACACAAAAATTAATTAAAAATCTTAATTCATTAAAAAGATACTAAAACTTTTAATTTTTTGGCGGGTTTGATTGACACATCCTTGCACTTTCACAAATTTTAACTTTATTCTTAATCCTTAGGAAAAGTGGCAATCTTGTTGTGTATTATTGAGAAATATTAAAACTTAAATCCAGAAAAATAATTTTATTCAGAGTAGAAATGTTAGAAAGCAAAACTCTTTCACAAGTATTGTCATTCTGTTGTGTACAGAGTTTAGCAAATCGAGCACACTCGTGTTATGTACACAGTTTTTGTAAACATGGCACGAGTTCTGTTATTGTTTATGTTTAGAATTCACCGGTTGCGTTTAAACGCCAAAGTCTGCTCACCACAACAGCACGGACTGACAATATATCGTGTGTTTGTTTTGCTCTCGAACATGTCTACTCTAATTTTCTGGATTATAGTATTAATATTTTTCATTAATACACAACAAGATTGCCATTTTTCCAAAGGATTAAGAATAAATTAAAATTTGTGAAAGTGCAAGGACGTGTCAATCAAACCCGCCAAAAAATTAAAAGTTTTAATATCTTTTTAATGAATTAAGATTTTTAATTAATTTTTGTGTGAAATACTATTAAAATATATAATTCGTAATATTATAGAGAAAAAATTTATCTTCAAATCTGTGTCCAAGTACCTTTAAGAGTACTGTATAAGGTCATATTTGTCTTACCTCTGTTACTGCTAGAGATAAATTCCTCCTGGATTTGAGGGCAATGCTGTCATGTAGCATGCTTCCTCTGTAATTCATAGGTATTGGCGATTTGCTGGGAAAAAAAAGATTGCACTTAAGAGAAACATTAAACATGGTTAAAATACAGTTAAATTCTGACCATCCATTAGCTGGCTTTTCATATAGCCAAACCTAGTTTTCACGTTCTTTATAGGACTGAGATAAAACTTCAAGATATTTGACAATTTAAGATGATGTTAATAACACAAACAAGATGTGTTTGTGAAACACTGAGCCCCTTCATGGCAGCTTGGGTCAAGGTAAGGTTTTTTTTTTTAAATATAAGTCAAACTTCATGATCGAGGTAAAGGATTAGAAAATGTTGGTATTCAATGAAAGGTCATTCACATGGAATATACCAATGAAATAAAAGCCTTAGCACCAATCATTTAAAAGTGATGACCAAGTTTAATCTTTGATAAAATTTTGCCAAGGTAAGTCAAAATTCAAGGTCAAGAAGTGAAATATGTTGATACCCAAAGAAAGTTTTTGTCACAAATAAAAAGTTTGAAACCATTAAAAAGTCAATTTAACATATCTCTGGCATTTGAGATATTCATTCAAGATGACGAAGTTCAACATAATTATGGAAACATTTTCTATCAACATGAAATGTTTGACTATATTGCATGTCCTTGGTAAGTTGGCAACAGCGCTCTTACCAAATAATGGGTAGAAACTTTTTCACTTTTTTGTTTCCCGTCAAAGTGAGGTTCTGCATGACTTCATCTGTGACCTGACCCTCCAGAGGGAGGATCAATGTCGGCACGGAGGGTGGAGCTCGCAACTTCAGGGTATACATGGAATTCCTACGACTCTCCTGTCCGCAACCAAATCTGTTAAACAAGTTTTTGATGTAAAAAGAAACTGAAGCCTTAAACTCCAACCAACTGGGACTCAACATCATAATCATATTTTCCATAATGTACGAAAATTGATTTATCAGCAATGAGCATACTTCAAAAGCTGTCTTTATAGTTAAGAATCTGACTTCAAGATTATACTCATCTACCTTTTCTTTCCATCCTTGAGAGCTTTCTTCACATAGTCAATTCTTTCATATTCAGGTAGTTGACCAAACTATTGAGAACAATGAAATAAAGCTTATCAAAAGGAACTAAGTCTTCTTAATGTAAAACTCGACTTGGTCTTGAGGCCATGGAACATAAAACATTTTGTTATAATTTCTTTGATTGACAAAACTTTAAACTAAATTCACAATTTGAATATGACTTTGATACATTTGAAGCTTAGGCAATAAAAAGGCATTTGGCATGTCTTGTTCCCAATCTCATTATAGATGGATTCTCTGAAACGTTCATTTGCTCAGTTTTAATCTTATTCCGATATTTATATCACAATGGAATACACATGTATTTCAATGAAACAAATATACATAATGTTCATATTTTTTGGCAGACATACCTGTGAAAGTTGGAGTTTTTCCCAGTTGGCATGGATGAACTCCACAATATCTTCAGGACAAAAGTATCTCTTCTTATTTTTAATTTGAATAGTTAGATTGAATAAAGCAAGGTGTGTCAAATCAACCCTGTAAAAGAAGAGGAGTTTTTTTAATTTATATTTCTAAGACAAACGTGTATTTATATGCTTGTTTATACATTGATGCAGCATTTAAAATCAAAGACAGACTTGAACACATACAGTGTATCACATTAATTGACATTGAACAGCTATGCCACTCCAGCATATGAAATCATTACACAAAATTATTTTTGCATATAAACAATGCTGTATTTCTGTGGATCCAGCCTATCTTACTGTACCAGGTCATCTCCAGTCGTTTGATGTACTCCGGTCCTGTGTTACAGTGGGAACATACAAACAAGTAGAACCGGTCTCCAATCACCAGCGGGTATTCCAAACACTGGATACAGGCTGAAAATGGTATCAGGCTTACATTAAAAATAGAAATATGTGTTCTGCTGCATGAGACATTTCAATTGCATTATAATGTTTAGTGATAAAAAGAATAAATAAAAGTGTTATTTATGGTGGGGCATGAAACTTCTTACATGAAACAATCCATCCTATACCTATTATACCACATTCTGGAGTGTATTGTGTATAAATTTTACATATTAAATTCAGTATTTTAGAATTAGCATACAATACCTTCGTGGAACCACTGCCTACATCTGCAACATTGTAGCATCTTCTGGTGCCACCTGCATAACAGAATAAACAGAATGTTAACCTTAATTTGTAAAGCTACCAATTCCTACTTTGATTAAGAACTGTTATAACTCACTTTGTGAATTATATTTACGTGAGAACTTACTCTCCTGGTCCTCCACAATAACAATAGCACTGCTCCAAGTTTACTTTGTGTTGAACATCCCAAGTCAAGGATTCCAGCTACAAAACATTACAGGATGTAAAGACAGTGTACAACATATTTGCTATACAATGTACTAAGTTAAACCACAATTTAGATCTGATAATTACAAGCACACAGTACACACATTGTTAAGATCAAATAGGATTTAGAAACAAATAGTATCTGTATTCAGAGAGAGATCATGAAAAACTTTGCATGTCCTTAAAAAAACCATGATATACTGTATATACACGTATGTTACAAACTCAACATTTCTAGATTCATAAGTCTGTAGAAAAACATGATGTTTTTGAATAAACAACACGAACCTTATAAGGGAAAGACTGTTTCATCTTCTGCAAAGCTCTAGCTGTTAAAATACAAAAGGTGATACAAGTACTAACAATCATTCATTGAAAAAGAATTAACCCACAAAGTGATAATGATATCAGACTCACCATCAGGGCCACTTTTCAATGCTCCACCCTCCTGTAAAAATTCAAAAGAATTTATATATATCATGACACTCAACAATTATCTCTTAAAATTACAATAGTGATCAAAAAAGTATTTCCTTTAAATTTACTGCTTTTAATTCACTGAGTTGTTCCCCAAATGAAAAGTGCAACCTCCTTCCCAATCATCTTTTTTGCAGTAATTGTTATTGAAAATTTCATGTAAAACTCTTCTTAAATGGGTGAAAATGCTGTTTTTTAATCATGTGTAACTGCTCAACACTTCTACTTTTCTTGATTGTGTGTGATGTGGTGTGTGTAGAGTGTTTTCTTCTTTTTTTATGACAGGTGGACTGGGATTTACCTTCACAGCGGCAGCAAATATACAAAGTCTACAGCACCATTCCACATCAGGGGCCAGCACTTCATCACTGATGTTAGGGTTGTGACACGCCTGATGATACCCTACAACAGATTAATTGTTAAAACTTAGGTGTTAATCTGTGACAGGAATGTCAAAATACAAGCTTTTATGTGACATTAGCTACATTTACTTTTAACCAGAAATCCCTCAAAAAATTCTTGTATTATCTTATGAAAATAATATTATTAAGAACTAATAATACAAGGTCTTGGAAATTTTAGGATGTCTGTTAATTTTTAAAGTATTTGTCAATTTACATGAATACAAAGTTTAGTGGATTAGGATTTTCGGGCTCTTTTGCCCTCTGATATCATCAGTTTATTTTTAGTAAAATATGGGGAACTAGTGAGGTTGAATGCCAAATGACAAAATGCACCAATCCAATTCAAACTTTGCTAGATGAATTTCATATCAAGTTACATGAGTTTTCTGTCAATCTAATTAAAATAAGATGTTCTGAATCCACTACTGCTTCTCATCTGACGTGAACCAGAAATGGGATGTTGAGAGAGGTTTTAGAAGCGGTAGCTGATTTGGTACATCTGATTTCAGTTAGATTGGTTTTCTGCCTAACAATTGTTAATTAAAGTGGTAATTTAAATCCCTGCATTTCTTGTTTAGCTCTTACCTAAGCCACAATTGTCACACAAGACAATCTCATTGGGCTCCTCCGATTGGTCCGTTTGGCACACACAGCAACTGATTTCATCATCTTTGGCACCTGTAAAGCCTTGACTAATTTAGTTAATGTTAATTATTCAAAACCTGTCATCTTTTAGCATATGAAGAAATATAATTACAATACATGCATGACAGTACAAAAAGAAATTTAAAAATTTCACGAACTTAAAATTAAAATTCCAACCTTTTTGAAGATCTTTAAATAAAATCCAATATTCTGATTGGTCCTCAAACCTAACAAAACACCTGGATTTATTTTTCTCAATCTGAAAAAAAAAGAGTCACAAATATCAATACCGACATCAATAATACACGTATATGCCTCTAATGCTATCTTCTTTCAGTAGAAACAAAATATCAAGACATTTTCAGAAAAATTACACTTTATTTATTGCAATAAAAACTTACTTTCTGTACAGAACCTAAGTAAAAAAGTCCATCATTCCATCTAGCTAAGACATCCTGTCCTATAGTAAAGCTGTATCTCGAGTCCTCCGCTCCAGTACCGGTAGCCTCCCTTTTGAGAACTTTGTCTTCTATTTTCTTTGGCTTGTTCTTGCTCCCAAAAGGACGCCCCTGCTTCCTCTTTTTAGGTACTATATATTGCCTCTGTGCACAACTGGAGTTGCTTTCTTGTTCACTAGTTACGGTTTCCAGAATTTCATTCTGTGTGAATTCTGAACTACATGTATTAACTTCATTGTGAACCCCAGACTGCTCTTTCTTCTTTTGAGTCTCAGAATTTCTTACACAGTTCACTTTACGAGGCTTTTTCACTATTTCACCCCGTTTAGGTAATGCTGACTTCGGATGAGAAATACCAAGGTATTTATTTCTACGATGGGGGGAGTCTTTTATAATGTCTTGGAAAGGTATATTTTCCTTGCAAAACTTGATATTGTTGTTTTCAAGAAATTTGGGGTCAGTTCTTTTGCACCTGGTGAAATTGGCATTTTCTGAGGAATCAAAACACTCTGGGGTTGTCATATTCTTCTTCAGGAAGCTGGTAAAATTTTCCTCAAAGGTACCAGGGTCCACCAATAACGAGGAGCAGCTTGTCGCAGTGTGAGTCATATTTGGAACAGGACTGCCATCCTCTTTGTTAAACACTTTGGGAGAGAGTTTGGGCATAACTTGAGGAGGGCTCACGTTGACTATTTCATTGCTGTTACTAAGAGTTGGTGTATCATATTCACCAGCCGAGTTGTCTTGAAAAGAAGTTCTTGTTTTGGCCATCTGTCTGTCTGTTTTGATACGTTGCCTAAAAAAAAATTAATATTTTGCAGTAACTGTACATGCTATATTGGTGCAAGGTATTGCTTCCATGTGGAGTTTGTATTTTGAGTATGTAAGGATGAGAGGGGGCAGAAGATTACTTTTTCTCCAATAAGTCTGTCCTGAAGCGATGCTTCTTGTTTGATCTGTGCCTGTTAACTCGATGTGATGCAACTCTTGATATCAAGTTACTATAATTACTAGTATATTCAACAGGTAAACTTAATACAAGATGATAATAGTTCCAAATTTTGCCACTTCCCAGTTGAAAAGGTACAAAACCCTGTACCAAAAAAGCTGTGTCCTATAAAAATCTACAGTGATCAGATCTTGTGGTATATACAATAAAATGTTTCTTCTCCCTAGCTGCAGATCTGAATCGTTATGGTTGTCAATATTTGTCTTTGACCATAATGCTACAGATCCCGTAATGGAAAAAAGGTGCAATTTATGGCGTAATATTTTTTGCGGACTTTGGGAGAGAATTTCTCCACTTTCGAACATTGGTCAATCAACTACCTTTCACTCCCTAATTCTCGACACATTCTGTAGTCAATATGTATATTTTATCCACCTCCCAACCATTTTAAGCAAGCGAGTTTATCACATGTAGAGACAACTATAAAGCGTTGGGAGATGGATACAATATACAGATTAGTTAAATAATGTGCCTAGAATTAGGGAGTGGTAGGTAGGTGATTGACCAATGCTAGAGAGTGGAGAAATTCTCTCCCAAAGTGCGCGAAAAATATTGCGCCGTAAATTGCACCTTTTTTGCATTACAGGATCTGTAGCGTTATGGTCAAGGACAAATATATACAAGCATAATGCTACAGATCTGCAGCTAGTTTCTCCCCTGCTTTCAAAGATTTCCTCCCTACACCAAAGAACAAATTCCAATAAGTGACTCTTGAGATCTAGTAAAAAAGTTCACTGTTAACATTGTTTAAAACATGCATTTTTCTTAATATTTTTTAAATGACAGCTGACAGGAAAACCCTGAATGAACTTCAATGTTCATTTATTTTCTAATATTTTTAATATCAAATTTTAAAGAATATTTTTTTGTAAAACATTATGTCATACTTGTGCGCAAAAAATGATATGAGCATAATCTTTCATAATTTAAATGGTAAAAATGGGGCAAATGACTTATTTCTCTTCGTCTAGTATATATTATCATATCTTAAAGTGGGTTACCTTTCAATATTTGTGAAACTTTTTTGCTTTGAAATTACAAAAAATAAATTGTGGTTGAGAAATCAAAACATGAACAGCTGTATTAAAACCATCAAAAGATGTATCTAAATAAAAACTCTGTTAATATGCAGCGTTCCCCGACTATTAATATATACATGATATAGGCAAACAAGCATGGCTGGAAAATCCGAGTTGCGCAAACGAAAAAAAAAAGTAGGTCAACTTTCAATTTCTCTTACACTATGAGATTAACTACATCGTGAAATCATGATCTTTTTTCAAATATCTTAAAAAATATATAATTAATTATAAATTGAACCTGACTTATTTATGTTTTTCAGTGTTAATGAATATCAACTGTGACAGAGATGTTTTGTTTTACACCCCCACAGCCCCGTGGTCACTTAAATTATTGGCGGGTTATTCATCAAACAAGTTTTAAAAAAAAGATACCATAACAAATCATTTCTCTTTTGAATAGTACATCTATATACTTACAAATAAACAATCTCAATTTCATACACAGTATTTCGTATTTTATATTATGTTTCAAAACGTGTCTCTTCGCTACATCGTAAACATTTCTCCCGCCATCGGTCCAGGGTGCGCATTCATTCAAATCACCCTAATAAGCGGTAAAAGAAAATAGTAGGCTTCTAGACATCGTATATTGTACAAATGGGAAACAAAGGGGAAAGAAGGTGATATAAAATCTAAACATTATAAAAAAAATTGGTTATTATCAATTTCCATAGAGAAAGCTCATGCAAAAGAATTAGATAATTAAATTTTGATATTCAATTATGGTTTATTGAGTAAAATTTAGCATTCTGTTGCAATATTTTAGAAAAAATATGTATAAATATTAACATGCTATATTTTTCTCAAAGGAAATATGAGGATTCGATTTTTATGCATAAAAAAATCAGATAATTTTCTTAGATTTTCTCAAAGGAGATTTTTTTAATCGAATGTCACGTTTACTGGTTTTGAGTGTATCTTCATAAAATTGGTTAGGTCGTACAAAGTTTATTTCGATAAATCATCACTACCACCAATCTCGCACATAGCCCGTGGGGTTGCTTTACTATCGTGACGTATCGTCATTCGGTGTATATTATAAAGAGTTCAAGGTTATAACAAAATAAAAATCCCCGATATCACTGGATATATATTAAAAGAAACTCTTTCGTGTTGTAAATTTATAAGACAAGACAATAGAGGGGTGATACAGTGACACAAAATATTAATATAAAAACTTTTCTTAGTAACTTCTACCCCCTAATCCTAGAATTGATGGAAAAAATGCTCTTTATTTTTTCAAATGTAGTTCAATTAAAAATAATTTAACTCCTTACGCTATATGCCATTTATCAGTATACATAGGCAACTGCGAAGCTACCGATAAATAAGTTAATGTTACATTGATTCCAAAAACCCTATCTTAATAGTTAATATGTACATTTTCTATTTGATATATTATTTCATTTTCTTAATTAAATTTGCATGACATATATATACGGATAGGAACTTTGTAATTAAGTTGTACAGAACTTGTTAAAAACAACTCCATTTTAAACCAGCCTTTTATAATTTTTACGGTCGTTATAATTAAAATAGTTAATACAGCATATCGTTGGTCGTATTTTTGATGACATAATGATTCCCCCATTAATTGTTACGCAATTCTTTTCACGTATTGCTTTGCTGCTGTCGGTCCACCATCAGTTTCAGTTCATTTTCTTCGCAAAGGTTGCACATATTGAAATGGAATTTAGTCAGTATAGATTTATCATAAGTATATCTACATGTAGTTTTAAGTTCTGTTAGGTTTCGATCGGGTCATTTTGGACAGAGTCCCTCTTGGACTTAGAAAAATTCCATTTATTTGCAGTCACATATTGAAATGAAATTTGGTATACAGATTTTTCATAAGAATATAAATACGTCAAGTTCTCTTTTTTGACAGAGTTATGCCCCTTGTATTAAGAAATTCCAATTATTTGGGAGAGGAGGGCATGTGAAGTGTTTTACAAACATAGCTTGTTCAAAATGATAGTATCACCTATTCGAATGTAGGTGATATCCCCTATTCAAATGAGTGATATCCCTTATTCGAAAGGAGTGTTATCTTAATTATCACCTTTTCACTAGAAAAATCAAATCAAGAGCTGAATAGGTGATATCATTTTTTGGCAGTAAATTATGAGGCGCCGTTTTGGTATTTACTGGCAAAAAGTGATATCACCTATTTGAATAGGTGATATCACCTTTTCTTATACAATAGGTGACATCACCTATTCGATTAGGTGATGTCACTTATTCATGCTGATTAGGTGATATGACCTATTCGAATAAGTGATATCACCTATTTGAATACTGTATACAGGGTCATTTTCGCCCTTTTGCACCTGCGAACAATTTTGCTCTGTTTTAAATTCGCTCATTTAACGTTATATTTAAGAAAGTATGCTGTGTAATTAAAATTCACCCCGTTTTAAATTCGCCCTATCAAGAGGAGGGCGAAAAGGGGCGAAAATAAAACGGGGGTGAAAATTTCCCTGTATACAGTAGGTGATATCACCTATTCAATTTGAATTGATGGTATCACCAATTCGAATAGGTGATATCTATGGCACGCCAAATCCACAAAAATGAGCAAAACACAGTTTCACAGTCGATAAACTAGATTTATCGGTTGTAAACTATAGTTTACGGACTGTAAACTATAGTTTACAACGTTAATCTATATTTTACATCTGTAAACCATAGTTAACGCGAAAATCTATGTTTCACAACCGTAAACTATACTTAACATCGAAAACAATCATTTGCGATTGCAAAACATAGATTATCTGATAAATACAGTTTCACGATTTGTAAACTATAGTTTACAAACCGTTAACTATAGTTAACGATCTGATAAATATAGTTTCACGATTTGTGAAACTATGATTAACAACTCTTAACTATAGTTTACGATTGTAAACTACTAGTATAGTTTACAAACGTGAATCTATGTTTATCAACAAAATCTATTGTTAACGCTTTTTTCAGACAGATAAACTTAGATTAGCATTCGTAAACTATAGTTAACGACCGTTAAATATAGTTTACAGATGAAAATTATACTTAACGAATCGTTAAATATAGTTTACAGTTTGTAAACTATAGTTTACAGTCGATAAACCTAGTTTATCAATTGTGAAACTAGGTTTATCTCATTTTTGTGAATTTGGCGTGCCAAAGATATCATCCATTTGATTTTTTTACAACAATAATAATGAATGTTCCCTATAATATATAGATTACCACTGGAACCAAGATATTCGGACTACTCAGTTTCCATGCGTTTTTCACGATTTTTCTTATATTATACATGATAGATAAGTGAAATAAATTAATTTGTGAGCAAAACAAACTACAATTTCTATTGGGTTGCTTTAAATCAAAAGAAAAACTCTTATCCACTGTCTCCTAGAATGATGAGTTATAAAACGAAAGTGAAAAAAAGGTTTAGGGACCTATAGTCGTGGGAGCCGTTATTATTTCACAAAAAATTGAATAGGTGATATCACTTTAAATATTAAAAATGATATGATGATATCACCTATTCGAATAGGTGACATTTGAATAGGTGATATCACTCATTCGAATATAGGTGATATCACCTATTCGAATGGTAAAGGTGATATCACCTATTCGAATAAGTGATATCACCTTTTTGGAATAGGTGATATCACCAATTCAAATCAAAAAGGTGATATTTCCTATTTGAATAGGTGATATAACCTATTAAAAATTTGAATAGGTGATATCACTTATTCGAATAGGTGATATCACCTATTTGAATAGGTGATACCACCTTTTTGAAACGGTGATATCACTTTTATGCAGTAAATACCAAAACGGCGCCTCATAGTAAATTATCAAAGCGGCGTCTCAAAGTCTAGGTTACTTTTCAAAATCCGCGCGAGAGAAGACGCAAGTGGAGTTTAATTCCTATTCATGTGACTGTACCTTTCAGAAAGAACTATAATTTGTTTACTTCATGACATTGACTTAAAGGTTTGATCTCCTTTTCTAAACAGACTGATAAAAGTTGAGCTAGCCTAGGGGTTAATCACTGTACGTTTTAACGTACTGTCGTGCACTTGATAATTGTCAAAATGAAAAAAAATAATATATATACATTTCTTTTCCCAATCAATACCCCTACATTATGTAAGTTATGTCAATTTAGTATTCCGATTAATCATTGGCATTAGGATCTTTACAACATGTAGGCCTAATGTTAATGCGCTAAGAAACCGAACAAGTGCGCGAAAATTGAATTTCGCAACTTTAATCACTTCTCGGAAGATCTCGCGAGATCTTTGTTGTTGTAGTTGGTAACGAACCAACATGGACGACCGCGACAGACGCAAAATGTGTCGATTAGTGCATGTTCTATAGACTCCCATTATTGTACAGCAATGGTTATTCATAATATGCTTACTTAGCATAGACCCAAAGCCGGTTAGCAATTCACAATGACATGCAACTGGCAAAACGACGATTATTTTTCGATGCTCATGAGCACCGATAAAAAGGCTCATGTTGCACTGGAAATGCTCGTTGATGATTTACATGGAGATAAAGAACGCACGGTGCATAAATTTTTGGGTCATTCTGGTGCTGAAGATTTTCTCTATGGTCTTGTTAGGCTGCTGGGAAGTGAAAATCCAAGGTAAAAATAATTCTGTAAAGTTGTTCGACGAACTTTTTTTTTGTCTGCGTAACATGTGGAATTAAGGGCACCTGCTGAGTCTATTGATCACTCTAGATTGTCAGTTTAAGAATTCATGCAGTGCAGTTATATTATGACGGATATAAACACAGATGTTTTACTGGATATTACGTAATTGTTTTGTAAAATTTCTACAATAGCTGATATAGTACATGATGATGATTGATTAGATATTAGATCTTTCCTTTGTATGATACTTGATGAATAGACGACTTTCACATTAACTAGAGGTACTGTGAGCTTGCTGAAATTTTTCACAAACTCGGGACTGGATGATATGAGCATGTCCACATCGCTGTCGTTACTAGAACTGTCGTCAGACCCGCCGACGAACCCTGTTACACTCTGGGTCAGCCAACTTATATCCTCCATCAATTGTTCATTCTCGGTCGGACTGGGGGGCACACTCTCTGCGTAACTTGGCGACGGTGGAACACTGTGCCCAGTCGGGGCAGGTGCGGTCGGCCTGGCAATCTTCACTGGGGCTGGGACGGGCGCATTTACAGCCGACCCACAACAATCAGCGAATTTATTTGTCTCCTTTTTTATTGCTGAAGGATCAAGTAACTGATCAAGATCAAAATCGGAAATGTAGTCGTTAGCTAAATGTTGGTCGGCCTCCATATTGGAAATCAGCTGGCCGGCTCCTCGTGTAGGCTCGGCTCGATCTTTGCGGAACTAGGTCACCGATCACAAGCTAAATTCGGCTAGAAAATGGTTGTGTTTATCCGTATTTTTCTGGTTGTTTGATAATATAGATATTCAAGTTTCGGATTGTTTTTAACAAACAGGCACACGTATCTCTGTTTCGTTCCGCTCAGAGAAAAATCGACGGTGGTCCAAGGGCACAACCACCATACGACCTGACTGACGGAAAGAGCGAGCAACAACGAGGCCGCGGGGGAATCCCTTCTCTTTATATACTAATGTGATGTAACTCCTATATTTAGAAGCCCTGCAAGCTCTCGACCAATAAATGCAGAGAGTCAGCTTTATATTTAGTTCTACATGACATCATATTGCCGGGAAGTTTCCATCATAGTCACTGATGTGTTTGACAGATCTGTCAAAATAATGTTGAGATTGAACGTTCCTATGTATTGATCTAACGAAGTGGTGCAATATGAGCAAGCCGAAACTTGAAAATATTAAAAAACTAGAATTAGACTAGGCCTAAAAGCTGTAATATAAGATCTAGGCCTTTAACATATTTCAAATATATAAAGCCCCATTGTGAGCACTGGCTTAAAAATCAGGACTGAAGTGTGTATGTAAAAAGGGGGGGGGGGGGGGTGCCGATATATTTACAGGCTAGGCTAAATATTGCAACACATGAATGACATGCCAATTCCTAGTTAATTGATTAAAAAAAGTATTATAATAAAATCAATGTTTAGTAGAAGCAAATTAAAATACCCATTAAAAAGCAGCCCAGAGCAAAACATGGACACTGCCATTTTATTCATATGGGAGGCAGGGGGTATCATTTAGTGGGCTCATTGCTCACGGTACCTCTAGTTTTATTTCAAGATTTTCGGCAACAACTTTTTTGTTCTTCGCTGAATAAAACGATTGACAGACAAAGAAACGGGGGGAAGGGGTAGAACTAGGCAAGGACAAATTATAATATCCCATCAATTAATTTAAAGACAAATTGTTTATTTGAAAACATTTCCCTGCATGTACAGATTATTTATTTCCAAATTCCGCAACCCTCTTCTTCCTTCAGAATACAATGTTTGAGTTGACGAAGTGGTTTAAGATTTTACCATTATGTGAAAATTATATACATTAGTTGTTTTTAACAATTTGAAAATATAATTTGAATCTTATCAGGATGAACTTCTTGCGAATGAAATTTGATGAAACTCTCACAGAATCTTAATTACATATTGCCATTGTGCACCTCCTATTTTACTTTTTGATCTGACATATATTTTGGGTTTCCCGGCCACAGCAAAATATGGACTTTGCCATTATAATTATGTGGAGGCGTGGGGTATCATTTAGTGAGCTCATCGCTCACAGTACCTCTAGTTGGTTCTGTATCTTAGAAATGAAATCTGTATGAATATGTTTATTATGCTTTTCATGTTGCCCCATACTCTGGCAATGCAGGTACAGATCGAAATACTGTAGATCACTATATTTTCACGACACCATATTTTCACTACTAAGCTATTCGGTATTTATTAACGAAACAAAATTTTCGCGAGCTGTGGTTTTTGTTGCATATAAAAATTATTATACAATTATACGTGAGAACAAAATTTTCGCGAGCAGACAGACTCGCGTAATTACGAGAAAGTAATGTTCACGCGAACAAAAAGTGATTCACAGTAGTGTGATAACGTTTGAAGATTAAAAATATTAACAGGTAACTTACAAAGGTAAAAGTGGGTAAAATGAGCGTTACGCCGACAACGCGAGATAACTCTTAGGAATGTAAAATTCGTCTATATTTAAAATATTTTTACATTTATGATAGTTCTTGAATGACACCAAATTTAAATTGCAGAATGCTGGTTTTTACAATATTCATCTGAAATTTTCCAAAGGGGGGTTACATCAGGGCTAGACATGTCCTCGGACTTGCATAGTTTATATTCTTATATATTTATAGTGCTCATGTCAAGCAGTCATAATCATCCATGTTTTATAGATATGATATAATTTAACCTTCGATCCTCAGGGTGGCAGGCAATGCAGCATACATTATTGGAACTGTCGCAGAGTCAGAGATGGGCTGTTACCGGATCCTGGGGTTGGCCAAGGGTCAGCAGGGGGAGAGGAATATACTCGCAGACTTGACACGCATGCTAACTTTTGATGACTCAGAGAGTGTAATGAATGCTGCTGGGACTATGGGAACGTTGGTGAGTGTATTTTGGAGGAGCATTTTTGCGTGATATTAGCTTATAAGGACTTAATCAGATGATTTCATGTGGATCAGCTAGTTATAGAATAGAAGAACTAGAAATGTTACAATATCTGACATTCAATATTATTTTGACATATTTTTAAAGCAATCTGTCTAAATTAAGTCCTTTTTATCTACCCAATCTCTACTGTAATGTTGTTCTGCCATGGGAGGCACTGCAATGTCTGATTTGAAAGGGATTGTCTTTTTCCAGATTTACTAAATTAGCATGTTTGTGTAATGTTATTTTAGGCTGAGAGCTACGAAGGTCGAGAGTGGATACTTGCAGATCCATGTTTAAGTGAAACATTAAATCACATCACAACACTTTTACAAGCTGAAAATCTTTGGACAGCCAGCAATGCAGCTTTAGTTCTTGCCAGGTTAGAAGCAAATTTTTTATAAGGAAATAAAGAGAAGAAAGAGCAATTAAATTAATTAAGATTTGCCTTGCAAATACAGTACAAATTCTGTAAATATTTATATGCTGATTTTTTTATTTTCAGATTAGCGATATCAGAAAATGGTTGTACTGCAGTGCTGGAACATGAACATTCACAATATATTCTCTCCAAATTAGTCCAGTCACTCGGCGTGGATGAAGCAGGTACAGTGCAACGTGGGTCTGGTAAAATAAGGAATTTTAAGTAAAAGATCAAGAGTAATGGCAGGAAGACATTCCAGGATTGTATAAATGAAAACCAACTTTTTGAAAATAAACACAGAAATAATATTTATATCACAGAGGGCTCTAAGAGAAGTTGACATCATTGTAGGTAAATGTTTTAAAACAGAATAAGAGAAGCTAATCTTAAGCTTGATATTGCAGGCCGAGGAATGAATGCTGCTTTTGCAATAGGTCGTCTCTGTGACATGGAAGTTGGTAGAAAGAGATTATTAATGTTGTCAGATTCTGAAAGAATGGTGAGACTGTAATATGTTATTTTTTAAAGAGCATTCATATTGGCAATTTTGGTTCATTATTATAGACAAGTACATGATTAATTTTATAAAAATTTGATTAAATCTAAAAGTTCTTAAAGAAGAATTTTAATGCATGTATTAAAGTGTATTTAGTATAAAATAAGTTTTTACACAGGAACTAGGAAAATTTACAAGGAAAATGCATGCTAAAAGGATAAATATCTCATGACAAATCATATAAGGCAAAAAAAAAATAATTTCTTGGTTCTCAGGCCCTCCCTCATCTCTTCCAAGGGTGCCTCATTGACCCTTTTTATTGCTAAATCAATAAATAAAAACAACAAATCACCTTCCTCATCATTTTTTGAGGTTTTGTACAATGTAAAAAGCTGCCTCATCATGTTTTGGGGGCAATAAAAAGAAAAAACAAGCCTCCCTCCCTCATCATATTTCTTGAAAAAAGGCCTGAGAACCAAGGAATTAACTTTGCATGGCCTAACTGTAAATGATTGGTATATTACTGCCCATAGTTTAAATGTCCACTTTCATCTAAGGTAAATGTATATCTATAGGTAAAACATTTTCCAATACTTATATTAAAAAGCAACTTTCTATTTTGACTATAGAGCAACTTTTCTCTTTCAGCTGTCTTCCCTGGCTAAGATGCTGAGTTGTGATGATACAGGTGCTAGTAAAAATGCTTGTTTTGCCCTCAGTTGCCTAGCAACAAATGCCGAGGGTCATGCAAGACTCTTAAAAAATATTCATTCCGACAGTATATTACGTACACTTGCTGAGCTTTTGAGTGCAGAAGATAGTGAAACTGGATGGTTTGCTGCAATGTAAGTCAGAATTCTTTAAAAACTGTTGAATATTATTGCTCTGAAAAGATATTTATTATTCATTAGGAAATGTATATTTTTATTTTATTGTGAAAGAGATATTTCAAGAAGGGGACGGGTGGACCAAAATCATCAATATTCATACAGTCTTAAAATCTTTCTTCTATGCATCTTGAAAACCATCAGAAAAATATTTTTCTGCATTATAAAAGACATTAAGCCTACTAAAATTATGAAATCATCTGTTGCAACAGAGACAGAAGTTAATATGATATAAAATTCAGTACCATTATTGCATTAACAATGTTATTTTCAGGACATTGAGAACTTTAGCTAGTCAACCCAGAGGATGTCTTAGATTGAGAGACCACCCTCAAATCGTACCAGCCTTACAGGTGAGTATTGTAGTTCAGACATTCAAAGTTCCCTACAGAATTATAAGTTTCCATTTTATTGATATCACCACTAATGAGATTTAGTTGAATTACTCAGGAAATCCTAAATAAACATCTTGTTGTAAATTATATCATGTATATGATATATTAAATTACAACAATTATTTTTTGATACATTGAGGTCATATGTGCAAAATGATCTCTGGAGTTTAAAAAAGTTTTAATAGAATTTTACTGAACAAAAATTGTTAAATATCAATTGCAAATGCAGATGAAAAATACCAATAGAAAATAGAAATGCAATTTATAAATATTTTTTCTAGTCGTGGAGATGGTATTAACAATTGTTAACCTATTTTTACCTTGTAGGCCGTAACTAAAGGACCAAACTTGAACAGTGATTT
Source organism: Saccostrea glomerata (assembly GCA_003671525.1). Classification (NCBI taxonomy): domain Eukaryota; kingdom Metazoa; phylum Mollusca; class Bivalvia; order Ostreida; family Ostreidae; genus Saccostrea; species Saccostrea glomerata. The sequence continues at coordinate 57,441 of PRKT01000036.1, read as the reverse complement.
GCAGGAGGAAGCTGCCATTACATTGGAAATTCTGAAGAGATTAGATAAACCTTCTCCACCCACCATTGAAGGCAAGGAATAACTAATATTTTGTGCATGATTTGAAACAATATGGATTCAATCAAACAAACAAACAAACAAACGGACAACAAACAAACAAAGAAAAGAATATTGTTAAGTTTAAGAAAAGAATTAAAAAAAAAAAAGACAGACAAACAAATTTTAACCTACAAATAAGAAGAGAAGTTATGAGTATTCTATCAGTGTTGTTATGAAGTGCATTATATTTCAGTAATTGGACATAACTCCATAAAGGCTACATGGGAAGCTGTTCCTACTAAAAGTGGGTTCACAGTTAGATACCAGCTATTCGATTGTAAGTGTGTAATTTGAAATTTACTGCTAAAATTCACAGTTAAGAAAGTGATAATTACATGTGTGAATAGTCTGTCTTATGAAGAAATTCTTGGTTTATGATCATTGATTTTGACTTGCTGTAGAAGTACTTTTTTCCACGTGGTATTAATTTATGCTATGTACGCAGTCACAAATTTTTCGTGGAAATTTGTCCAAGCATACTTTATATAAATGTCAGTCATATAATGACAGTTTAGGAAATTCATGTAATTTTCTACTAGCGGATTAAACAGAAATTGATATTCCATGGAATTATGACCCCGTGGAAAAAAAAGTACGTCACAGTATTTATAGCTTCGATGTGACTTGTCTCCAAAAAAAAAATTACTTCCTGAAAGCAGAGTTACCAAAGTTATTGTATTGGATATTTTCTCAAATCTTACCAGCTTCTTACTTTTATGTTTCAGCTAATGCCAACAAATGTGTTTACACTGGGAAAGACTTGACTTGCCAGATATTTGGACTTCAGCCTTGCTCTCAATACACATATAAACTCAGGGCCTTCACAGAGGGGGACGAGAGTCCGTTCAGTGAAACCGTGACCATCGTCACCGAGGAAAATGGTAAGATTGAATTTATTTAACCCTTCTCATAGATACTCCGTTAGAATTAAACAGGGGATTTGGGGTTTATTTAATCCTGTTCTTTATTGCCTGCACTGTTGCAAAGACGTAATGTCCCTAACCAAAGGTAATTTTTAAAAAGGTCAAGGAGACAAAGTGAGGATTGAAAATGAACTTTTATCACATGTGCAGTTTGCAAAATTTACAATGGAAAAATTGCAAAGTAATCTCCCATGCAAAAATGATTAGGAATTTTCTTGCTGTTTTATTATTTTTATTTATTTCCAGAAATGATATGTATTTTTAAAAAATCTTTTTTCCCTCCATATGATAGGGTGATGTGATGTTAATTTTACATTTCTTTTACACAGTAACTGGATCAAGGCCAATAAATCAATAAAAAGGCAGATCATTTCATCTCAGGGTTATCCCCTTTAAAAAAAGGGTTTTATAAATATTAGAGATATCTTTTCTGATATGGAATAATGTTTAGTTTACCATTTTGTTTCAGTTCCTACTGCACCCATGAATTTACGTGTGTTAGGCTGTACAATAACACAACTAAAAGTAGGCTGGGATCCTCCAGAACAGCTGAATGGAACATTTAAAGGATATTATATTTATTTAGGTAGACTAAATTATTAGTAATCTCTATCTGTTGATAACCAACATAAGTGGAATGGGAACATGTTGTTTTCACATGAAGTCATTATACTAATTAAAAATATTATTAAAGAAAAAAAAAGCTCTAGTTTTTATATACAGTTGAACTTGGATATCATGAACACTGATATCTTGAATATGATGGATATATTGAAGGGATTTTCAAGTTCCAAGCACTTTTTCTTGATGTACCGGTACTAATGATATCTTAAACTATGAGTTATCCTAGACACTTTTCTTGGTCCCACTGAGTTTCAGATAATAAGATTTGACTGTATTATTGAAATACATATGAATCTTTTGTCTTTACAGATGACAAACAGATAGAACATACTCAGGAACTTACTTCCATATTGACAGGACTGGCTGCCAGTACATCATATCAAATAGAGGTTCAAATGAAAAAATCTATAACGCTATTAATTATTTATTAATAAAATCCAAACACTGCATGCATAGATACAGCTCACTTGGTAAAGACTAATTAATGTATTTCATAGATCTATACAGAAAATAACATGTTAAAATTTATTTACAGATTTACAATTAACAGTATATGATTTTTTCACACTTAGGTTTGTGCAGCTACCAGTAAAGGAAAGGGAGAGAAGTCATATATCGTGGGAACAACTTCGGAAATAGGTAAAGTGAATGGTAACAATTAAACTTTAAGACCAAACCATTTATGGTTATAAACTGTAAAAAATCAATTCTAATATTCAACTTTCTCTTTTAAAGGTGCACATGCCCCCTCAAAGCCCCACGTTCAAGTGCTAGGGAGAAATGAGCTCCACATTACTTGGGAACCCCCCGAGGTGCCCCTAGGGAGGATCACAAGATACGACCTTCTTATGAATGGGAAGATCATTTATTCTGGGACTGACCTCAGCTATCCGGTCCGGAGACTGACTCCCGATACAGAATACTCATTTGTGGTCAGTATACACCTAGTCTGTCAGACTTTGTGGTTATTATAACTTTCCAATTAAAAAAAAAAAAAGGAACTTTTTAAGTGAATATGAGCTATGTTAAAGTGCTTAATTTTCTTTATCTTGACAAAAAAAAAAAGTTATTGATCATTTTAATATTAAAGAGTGATCAAATTAAAGATTTATCTTTAAAAACGATAAGGTCATACTGTAAATATACATTTTTCTGGGATGTCATATTGCCATTCTATCTCTCATTTGCACTTTAAGTAAACTTTGACAATGTCTACCAAAAAATTGTGACAGTGCAAATTAATCCCACATTTAAAAATTAAGTCTACAGCAGTGTGCGCGAAAAACTTTTTTCAGCACTAGCCCAATCGGGCTAGTAATGAAGAACAATTACTAGCCCGAATCAGATTTTGCTAGCCCACATACTTTACAACATGAATTTGTTGTTTCGCTTAAACCAGTCGAAATTCATATTGATAGACATAACGCAGCCATAACCGGAAGTAAATGCTGATGTGTATTTTATAAACCCAAACTGTACAGAGAAGACCGATTGCGGAAAGTTCTCGACACGCTTAAACAAAAGAAACCCACGAACATGTAAAAAGAAAGGAAACAATAAGAATTCTTATACTTATTTTATTACTTTTAAAGATCTATCAACAAATAAATGTAAAATGCATGCAACTTTTCACTAGACCGATTGGGCTAGTGCTGACCTACATTCTACTAGCCCGATCGAATTTTTACTAGTGTTCGGGCATCGGGCTAGTCCTTTTGGCGCACACTGCTACAGTATTTCAATGTTTTACAGGTTGTAGCATTAACAAGTGAAGGGAAATTTGACAGCAAAGTTACAAAGAAACGGACAGCTAAAGATGAATGTAGGTCATTATAAGGACACTGAAGAGAAATTAAAATGTTTTAAATCATTTTGAAAGTGAAGAAATTTCAATCTACACAAAATGTTAAAATCCTTAAAGAAATTAAAGAATAACTTTTTCTTAAAAATATTTTATTTTTAAGTGACAAGCTGATATGCCCTATGTTATCCTTGTATGGTGAAGAGATTTTGCTGGTTATAACATACACTAAATGTACAGTTTATTTCTGACCTTCAGACGACTCTAACCGCCCCCCTCTGTACCAGACCCCCACGAGGAGGGACAGTATGGGGGAGGTGTCTAACGTCTCCACCACGGTCAGCAAGAAGAAGAAACCAGTCGCCCCGACCATAGAACCCAAACGCCAAGCAGCCAGTGGCAAGGTTAGAGTTATACTTATAAACTATAAATTACAATAGTTGCCTGCCTTTGTCAATGAGGATAAAAGTAATACTGGAAGCTGCATTGCTGCTTATGCAGATAAGCATGTGTTTCCAAATTGGTTATTTTCTCACAGACACTAAAAATAGACACATATTTGAAATACAACTCAATTGATTATGATAATACTAGTTTTGTTTGATTGTGAGACTTGATTACATTTTCATATGGCAGGGCATTTGACAAAATGTTTATACTGACTTTTTGTATAAACCAAAAGAGGACTTTCTACGTAATTCAAGTTTGAAAACATTGCTTCTTCCATATTTTCACAGCATCGTTCCGTAACACCTGGAAATCTGAGAAGTAAAACACCCTCTGAACAAGTAACCCTGGCAACCAGACCCGTCTCAGGTATTCACTTTAACTTTCCTGTGCTGTGCTCACACTAAAATTGACTGAGAAAACCCTTTGCATGATAATTTAGTTAATAGATCTATACCTGATAGTAGAACCTAACGTTGTTCCAATTCATGATTTCAAAGCTGTGTTGTGTTTGTGTTTTTGAAGCATGTACTCAAGAATTCATCTTTAATTATTTTTTAATAGAAAAATTGAATTTAAAACATACCTTATACAAACTTTTGTAATCTTCAAAACGTAAAATATTTCATAAAGTCTCTCCTTTTTCTATGTTTTTTAAAAATTTATTTTAATGAATTAATCCATAACCATGACACATGAAAGCATGATGGCAATTAAAAAACAAGATTTTTTTAAAATTCAAAACCTGAAGTAGTAAATAAAAATATTCATTGAAAATTGATGTGGAGTGTTGAACAATTAACAGTTGTTTTGCTTTTCCTTCATGCTGCCACAGTTGTTGCCTTTTAGCAAGGATGTCATCCCTTCCCACATTTCACAGAATGTGTTCCTTCGTAACCCAAGAGCTGATGTGAATTGTTTGAAGATTCACTTGTTTGTTCTCTTAACTAGGTAGTAGCTGTGCCTCAACGATCCCAGAAAAAGAAAGTAAAGAAAATCGTGAAACTGAGCAAGTGAGTTCCCTGAATCTAATTCCATACCTAATATGGAAAGGCGTATTCCATGACTAAAAATTTAACTCATTTTTATTTTGGAAGAGGAATTACATCAGATCTTTTGACTTGTAAATTTTCACATTCATAACCAAATCTAATGTCCAGGAAATTGTATTTTTAATTCATAACGGAGTAAATTTTTCTTTACTTCTTAATTCTAAACAATGGACACCGTTTTCATCCACTAACGTGAACAATGGGTTTGTATTTAATAATTATCTGCATGATGATTTCACATGCATGAAATTGTTTTTAATTAACACTTTAACTGTCAGTTCACAAGTACACACTAAATATTTTTCTCTTTGTCTAAAACATGTACTTAAATTTCATGATCTTGAAGAACTATATGTCATATACATGTATAATGATATGTCACAATGAGTCTGCATTCCCAGTCTTTATATATTGAACACAAATGTCAACATCAATATCCCATACCCTTAGATATCTGGAAGTTCTCTGACACTGTCCTTCCATATTTGAGGTATTGAGGTTTGACTGTACCATAATATCCTCATTTTCTATCCAGTGAATGTTGATTAAAGTAAAAGAACTAATTAATGCTAAAATAAGACTTATTTAATATCATTATTTTGAATAAAATTTTCACCATGATAATTTTATTTATTTATTTAAAAAAATATATTCTAAATGATCAAATTCAGTGTCAAAAATTACATTATGCATTCCTGCTTTGTGTATTTGATATGATGACCCTGTCACTATTAAGGTACATATGAACCTCTGTACCAAGGTAAAATAAAGCCAATATTTGTTGATTGTTTTACAGAAAGAATCTACAAGAACACCTGAATCACACCACATCACCCCAGAGAGAGCTCCCACAAAGTCTGCACCTGTTCACGCCATTCATTTCCGAGAAAATCATCATCAATCTGTTCCAAGAAACCCCTCATCAAAACCTGAACGTCTTTCTCATGTCAACAAAATGTTTCCATTATCTGTATCCTATGTATCCATTCAGGGGGAGGGTGCAAAAGATAAAGAGGACAAAAAGCTATTTTACAAATCTGGAACATTTATCGAAAATCCCAACTCCACATCAATGCATGGCTTGAAGGTGGAGCGATCTCGAACTACAATGCATAGCAGTCACGTGAGAAGACGTGCTAAAGTAATAGAAAACAATGGACCCATTAATCCAAATCTAATTAATCAAGATTATCGCAATACTTTGTTAGGAAAAACATCTGAAGCATTGCAACCAAAACCAGCACAGGACATTCAGTTTAATCTAACTTCTCATCAGATAGAGAGCACTAAACAACCAGCCCAAAACTCTAGTGAAAAGCAGCAAGTTTACAGTGAACCAGCTTCTAGTAAACAGAGAATGTCTCCTGTGATGTCCCAGAATCCACCAAAGTCAGAAAACGTGGCATTCAGTAATCAGCGACCGAGAGGAAGTAAGGAAAAGCCGAGTAAAGAGTTGTTTCTTCCTAAACCTGTGTTACCTAGTCAGCAGTATTTGGAGGGTAGGACACATGGTCTTTCCACCCCTTATGGTTCTAGATCCCTACCCAGTCCCAGGTCACTTTATCCTCAGAGAGAGGCTGAGACCACAGATCAGGAGAACCAGCAAAGAAAAAGGTAACAAGGTTTTTTTTTCCTTGTTTGCTTATTGGTATCAGTGATGATGCAAAAGTGATGGGTAAATTGTAATGTGGCCATTTATTTGGGGGTAGGTCAGTTTGTTTTGCAAAGCATGATGTGTCCATAATTGTTTCTCTATTATTCCTGCACAAGCATTCCTTTCAGTGTGCAGTGAGAAAAGTGTGCAAATGAATTCATTTCCCCTCTTAAAATGCAATCCTACTGGTATTCCTGTGTTAAAATCAAAGTACCCCTTGTTGCTTAATCCAGTTAATATATAAATATCAATCATCCATAAAATCATTTTCAGTGATGCTAAATAATATTGTTTTTGATTTTGATCAGGAGATTTTTCAGATTGTACAGACTACATTAGTTAGTGGATTTTGTGAAACCCCCTCATCATTTTTATTGGTAAACCTAGGTCTTTTTGACTCACAAACGCTAGAATATATACATGCATTAGCCAGGCAGTATACTTTGTAACAGTATTTGAAAATGTATATTTATAGCTTTTTAAGTATTAGTTACCATGTGTTTTCCTTTTTTTAAGAGAATTTTTTGCATACAAATATACCACTGCTACAATAGATCACAGAATTTGTATGTTAATATAAATATACCAAGTGACATACTGGTCATTGAGAAAGTTGTCAAAAAGTCAGATATCTCTGAAAATGTAAATGCAATTTAATTATACCTTAATTGTCATAATACATAATGTTTCATTCCCTACCAGTCATGAAAAAAAAAATCCAATATAATTTTTTTAATGTTTGAGCCAGTGAAAGAAGAAAAAATAACTATCATACTGAAACATTTTATTCTTAAAATTAGGTAAAATTGTACCTTGTCACGAGTTATTTCCCTTGAATCCACCGTGCTTTGATACATTAACAATGAATTGCTTGATCCACCCCTCCTCCCTAACATTGGCACGATGTGTGTGTTTTATGACTTATGTTTGTTGTATGTTTCAGCAGTTCGGGAAGTACAAACAATCCGTTGTTCCTCGCGGAACACCCCCACGATTGTTCTTACTTCTTAACTATGCAGGAACACCGAGGCAATAGTAACGTCAGTGTGCACAGGTAAACAAGCTCAGTGTCACCATCTTGTATCTTCCATGTGCTTTATAATTCTGAATGTTCTATCAGGCTAAGTAAAGAAAATTGGTGGTGGTGCTAACATCATAGGCATAGGCTCTGTATTGAATTCTGCGTGAACCAATCTTTCCTATGTGTTGCTATTTTCCTCTAATCCATTGTGAAAGTGACATGAAGTGAAAATGTTTTTGTGTAGTTTTAATATGGGTAGAGGGTTTGTTATAAACATTATGGAATAACTTTGATAATATTGCAAATGAAAAAAATTAGTATTATAAAAAGACATTTGTTATTTAAATGGCAAATGAAAAACTTACTTGAGTATCATAAAAAGGCATTTGTTAGACCTGTATAATTCATTTTTTTTAATGATGCATATTACTCAAGTACCCGTTGTTTTTGGACAAAATTGAATCAAAACTGTAGCTTTACTGCTATCATAAAGCAATCACAATTAGTGAATTGGATAATCAAATTTTCATTTTTTGGCCTGATAGTCTTGCTTATCTGTACATGTATGTGTGAGAACCTTTATTTTTGTATATTATGTTTATATTTATCATTTTTATGCTTCAAAAAGCTTAAACTCACACTAATAAAGTTTTGATACCAAGGGCACATTTTATTTTAGCCACTGCTGTAGACATGTAGAAATTAGAATTTGGTGATAGAAATTGTATATTTGGGCATTAAATTAGTATGTATGTAACTAACCAAGGACTTTGGGTCTTAGATCTTTGAAAAAAAATAATTCATTGGTGGTGGAACATTGACATCTTACAACTGATAAATATCATGATTTTAAAAAGATAATTTGAAGAAAAAAAATGAAACACAAAAGTTCCAAATTTTTTTTCTCGGTTTTTGCTCAAAATTGAATAGAAATCATCATATTGTCATATTTATTTGACATTTCTTGTAATTTAATTCCATAGTTTTTTTTTAATTTCGTTTTTTGTTGTTCTTTCAGTGTTTATTTCCTGCTGTTTATTTTTACATTTCTTTCTTCTTTTTTTAATTTTAATTATAAGATCTTCCAAAAGTAGAACAGATGTAAGATAAAATTGTTTCAGGTTGGATCTTAAAAAAAAATTGAAATATGGGCATTATATAGGTAGTTTATAATAACCTTTTTAAGAAGATAGAGCTCGAGACAACTTTTTTGCTCTTTGGTACAGCTGTACTGGTTGATATTAAAGTACAATACCTATAATGGCATTTCATTTGTAGATTCAGTTGATTAATGGGTATTTTCTCTGTTTCTATATTTAGAATTAGCTCTGTCCAGCCGCAGACAGAGAGAACAAACCAGAGATTCTCCCTTCCCAACATTCCTCAGCAACGAAGTTCCAGGTTTATTGCGTGATTTGACTGAGTTGCGCTTCACCAAAATATCATTAGGCAATAAAAAAGCTAGCTTTAAATATCTACATGGGTTTTATTAAAAGCTGTATATATTGTTCGAACCATTATCAGAGTTAAATACGAGATTGTTGTTTGGTACTTGTACATAAATCAGTATTTATGGTAGCCAGGTATATATATCATATATCCTCAAGTTCTAAACCTATTTATTAATTAATTTAAGCCATGCATTTACTTTTTCATGAAAATTTTGCTACTCTCTTTTTGTGTCAATTTCTATTAAAATTCATTGCAATGTCAATTTTAAAAGCTGGTTTTGACGGAAGAATTACCATGAAAAGGTCAGCTACATGCACATAGAATTATTTTTGAAAGGAGGATGGAAGATATTTGTTTTGACAAGTAAAAAAGAAAGTGAGGAGGAAAATTATTTTCCAAAACTACAAAATCCTATTTTGGGGTGGGTGTGTGGGGGGATGGGTTATAAAGTTCAAACTTTTCTACAAATAAAATAAAAAAATTTATTAATAGTTCATTTACTATGGGAACCCTGTCTCTCTTTATATATATACTGCAACAAAAAATGGGAGAACCACCCTTTCGTAGAACTTTTTGACAGTAAGATATTATTTTTAAAAAAAAGGGGGGGCACCCTTGCCTACTGGGTTGAAGTGAATAAAATTTGTAGTGTCCTATATAACTTTAGAACTATGATTTATTGCCTAATGATTTTCGTGTTCATTGTTCCCAAAAAGTTTTCAGCAAGACAATGTTTTATGTCCAACTTAAATAGTTGTTTTTAATTACTAATTTGATTTCTCCTAAATTCTTTAATTTTTCACATAATGCAAGGCATGTCTATGAAATTGTTTGAACTACATATAATTTTTTTTGGAATAATTGTCAAGCTAGCTTGTTTGCACTCTGACATTGAAGTTAGTGCTGCTGCACTGGCCAGTAAATGTAGAACCCATTGTGCATAGAAATCACATGATTTAATTAACCATAACTCAGAATTTTTAACTTTCACTTCCTATAACCTAAATTATGATTTATAAAATTTTATTAACTAATACTTCTTGTTGATTAATTTTTCACATTATGAAGGAAATGAAAACTTTTAAAATTTTATTTAAGGAAAACAAATTTTGTCAAATGAATGCACATGCATTTAGAGCATTTCATTCTCATCTTTTCAATTCATGTAGCTGTTCTCTGACTTCATAATGTTTTCATTAGATAACCATATTTATTTTTTTTTCCTATTTGAGAAATAAATTGATTTAAGAATAACTGTTTCAAGGCATCTCTTTATAATTTCTTTCCTCTTTTTACTCGTATAGATCTTTCCGTAAAGTCAGCAAGAATCACTCGCCCGAATCCGTGCCTTCTATGCCCATGGTACCTAGTGCTCAGACCTTCAACTTGGACATTCCTGAGAACAAGTCAACTATGACTACCTGGAATCGGACCTTTATTCCTATGCAGCTTCGGACCCAACCTTCCAATCTACCTCCTAGTCAGCTCCAGAGAATGAACACAACACTGGGTGAACAGTCTAAAGGTTCGCAGCATTCACTTGTTCTGGAGCCTGTTCATTGAATGTTAATTTGGAGAGATTGCGATGGGTTTTTTTTCTGTGATTTTACATGGTTGATGTGTTTTGGCTAACTTAGATTTTGATTTTATTTTGGGATAATATTGAAAGTGATGGATTTTTTTAGAATTTAAGAAAATAACTGAAATGAATTTTAAAATTTAATGCTACTAAATTTAGGAGAATATTTTAAAAATGATATTTAAAAATCACGATTACATACATGTACTGTCTGACAGAAATATGAAAAAAAGAAGGTTTTGTTTCTAACTTAGTGCATGCTAAGCTTTGTTTTGCTAATAGCTCATAATTTGCTCAGAATTAGATTTGTCCCTTTTGGCATAACTTTGTGCACATTTGATTTGCTGCTTTTTATTCAAGGTGTACAATTTAAACGTGTTGATGCCTTGGCCAGAAGTAAAACTGTGATAGATTTAAAGCAAAACCCAACAACCCTAGGTGAACAAGCAGAAAGATTTCCAATAACACACAGTGCTAATATCAAGGGCAGGTAATGTATGGTCAAAAAATATATTTATCTCCCCTTTTTTTCATTTTCTAATGTCAATGGCACTTTTAAAATAAGCCATTTGGTTTTATAATCACTATTTATTTAAAGTTTTCAGTAAATATATGAAATGGAGTGCAAGTATGTATTAAATGATAGTAAATTTTTATTCCCTTCTATTTTAAATCCTTAAATATAATCCATTCAAAACTGCATTGCTCATGTAAATCACTTTTCTATTCTAGAGGGAATAAATTCTTTATATTAGGACCTCAAATGGTTTGCATTTTGTCTTCTGAATTGATGTACAGCTGACTCTTATCCCTATATGCCTTTTGAATTGCAAAATACTAAGAATATTCTTAGCTCTGTAACAATAAAATCATTTAAAGTTTTGCACTTCCATGCAGACTAAATGAATTCATATACTTGTACCTGTATCCAAAAAATTCAACTACACCAACTCTGAACTGATTTGTGATTTATATATTTCTGCTTGTTTTCATATCACAGTCATATAAAATTTCATGTTTGTTGATACAAATAGAATGATTCTGCCAGCTGATCTTCCCTTGATCCCTTCAAGTTTGAACCTTATTTTCAGATGCATAAGCTTTTGATAATTGCTGAAAATCAAGAGTGTTTTAATTAACTAAAAGTTTCATCATATTTTCGAGTGGATCCTACACTAATATAATGTACTTAAATCTGATTTTATGCTTGAATTTGTAAAAGTTTGACTAACCTTTCTTTTTTTTATTTTGAAAAAAAAAAGTTTTAAAACGTTTGAAAACTATATCAAAATTAATGTACCAGAGTAATGGTGATTTAAATTATTCCTTTTCTTCTCGAGAGAGGAAAAAGTCTTTAAATTTTTTTAAAAAATCAAACTGTTACCAAAATGAGATATGCCATAATTAATACACATGTATCTGTTTAAAAATTAATTACAGGGCATCTCCACATTTGAAAGGTAAAAACAAGAGCCTTATGAGGTCACCCAGTGCTCATTACAAGGAACCGGACTCTGTGCTTCTAAAGAAATCCTGGTCACTAGGCTCATCACATGAAGGGACACAACTCAGTGCTAGATAATCTGTGCTTTTTTTTTCTTGTTGACCTTTGACCTTGAGAGGAGCCATATTGGATCAAATTTATAGTTTTATGGTGATGAATGAATATGGGAGGCTGCCAAAAAGGTGCACATGATAATGACGTCCATTAGTAATTACATGTATTTCTTTTTCATTTTTAGGGATTAGAGAAAATTGGTTGTTATAAAGAGAGAGATAAGATTGATAAATCATTGATTCTTTATAAAAATTTTGCTTTCAAAATGATTTGTCTCAAATTTGCCTTAAACTGAAGTACTAAACTTTTATATCTCCTTCTTCTCATAGCATCAAAATTACCGAAAGATTCTAGTTTAGTGAACCAGTAGTCATTCTGACTGAACTATATTATAGGTAGATCCGTCCCAAACATTTCACCATATGCCTCTTTTTTGTTTTCGAATTTTACTTCCTATCAGCTAGCTGAAGTGATTCTAAGCTCTGTTAAATTTCGACTGTACTTTTAGAAAAATAACAGACTTAATATCACAGATTCAGTATGGATAATGGGTTAGATATTGTTATATTTAGGAGAAACGTTGTCTGTGTAATCCAAACTGGTTTGTAGGAGTAGTAACTATATTTTTGAACAGTAGAATAGTAACTGACATGACCTGTGTAAAAAGAAAAATTGCTTTTTGAGGTATTGCTGCTGATTAGATACTAAAAATACATTTTAGTTAGAGTCTAGCTGATGTGAATTTCTGGACTTTTATTTAAGCATTCTGCAATATGTCAATGCATTTATCATATTATTTGTTACCATATAGTTTTATCATTATTGTAAAAATACTCATTTTCTTGAGAAATTTAAGTAATCATAATTTATTTTGATCAATAAGAATCGTGAAGAGCAAATATTAAACTTGCCATGTGATGTGAATAATTGTTCTTGATTTTTGAAAATATTTTTATATCCATTTCATTGTTTTAGCAGTTTCTAGTTTTCATATTGAAATGCATTTAGATTTGTTACCCATTTACATATATGTCATTTTAGACTTTGCTGGACATTTCAATTAATTATTACATGTATTTACTGTATACAATTCTACAAGAATGATGACTATTTGTCCAATTAATTTTAAAATATTGATTGATAGAAATGAGAATATATTATTTTATGTGAAAGAAAGTCAAGGACTTGTGCCAATGTATAATTTCAATAAGATGGTATTTTGGCTTTTATGGGCATTTTATTACAGTTAATACAATGTATTTAAAGACTTAAATACATGTAAGTCATCCTAAGTAATTTAACAATTAAGACAAATTTTTGTTGTATTTTTCAAAATCTACAGTTAATTTTAGTTTGATA
>PRKT01000036.1:0-41228 GCA_003671525.1 Saccostrea glomerata | reverse complement strand
TTTTTCATATCAAATAAACACGGGTCAGCGTTTTCAGGGAGGGGGATGTTCAAAGGTCACCAAGTTACATTTCATAATTCTCCAAATTCCAGGGAGGTCCGTACCCTACCCTGGTCACAGAGATCAAGCTAAAAATTTTTGAATTGCTTCCAATCAAATTGTATGTCAGTATGTGGAATTTGAGGAAATTAGCTGCGAAAACTAAGCCTATTGCAAAATGTCAGTTACGTGTAAGGAAAGGTCAAGGTATATGAACAACCTGTATTGCTCTCACCAATGAAGTTTATATAAAAATATTCAAACTAAAGTTACTTAAAAGGTCATAGGTAATTCTTGGTACTAGTAATAAAGAAGGTCAAGGTCATAAGGAAGACTAGAAAATTACGACACTGTTGAATTGCTCTTGTATCTTTGTATGACGCGTAATTTTATAACTTTCATCCATGGTATTTGATATATATATCTTGAAAAGTAAAACTGTACTAGAAAGATAAAGGTGTAACATATATCGTATCATTTCTTGAATTCATACCAATGTAAATGTTATAAAGAAATGATGAAATGTTTGAATAACCTTCCCCCATTAATATTAGGATATATTTTATGGAAATATTTCGAGTTTTTTCTCTTAATCTCAAGTGAAAATGATTGAAGATAAATGAGGTATATATCATAATATAGGATACATGAAGGTTTATTATAGAAATCATATCTCGAATAGCAGGCATGTTACGTAAAAAATTAAGTGGGGGCACTTTATTTCACTTCGCCTCATAACGTGTGGCTCTTCTATTCCTAATAATTTAATAGTTTGGGATCCGTCTTGCTGTCCTTTTTACTTACCTTTCTATGAACATTTAATGATCCAAGGAAACCCAACCCCCCTTTTTCAAAACCAGCGCAATGAAAAGTCTTTGAAACTGAGCTCAACAAACTGACGGAGAGATTGGAAGATGAAGAACAGAAGATAGATATATCAAACAAGTACACTCAAGAGGACATCAAACAAACACGACAGGTTAAGGAGATAACAATTTATTTCAACATGAAAATGGTATAAAATATTCAGCAATAATTTAATAAACAATTGCGCTATTATAAGGAGTTGAAGCAGAATGCAGGTTTCAGCTTTTACAAGTAGCGACAAGTCCCTTCCAAGCTTACGATCACCATTTATGGGAGCTCACATATTTTTCAACCTGCGCAAAAATTTCGTCCTCTGAACCTTCTGCGTGAATCTGTTATAAAAAGTAATCAAAATGAAACATTTGTACATAATTAATGCGAGGAAAGCAATTATGCTGCGATTCAGCTATGGACAGTTTCTTTCCACAATCACATACTTATATTACACTAGAACCCACCTGATGAATAGTTTATAAAATGAACCCAAGTTCGACTATTTAATGACCATTATGACCACTGTAGGCACAGGGGCTTGTCACAAAATATTTATCTTCTCTTAATAAAGTTACCCCTACTATAAAAATACACAAGGGAGGAATCTAAAAATAGGAAATTCATATGGAAAGAACTGTCGCCAGATCCAAATATCGAGAAAAGAGGTTATTAAACGTTTAAAATCAGCGCAGAAGATTTTAAGACCGTACCTTACAGACTTTGTCTTGTTTGGAGTAGTAGTCTATCACAGGTTTGGTCTGATTGTGGAAGGTCTTCAGTCTTTTCTTTATCGTCTCCTCATTATCATCTACCCGGCCGCTCGTCTCTCCTCGCTTTAACAGTCGCTTTGTCATCGTCTCATCCGACACGTCAAAATACAACACTCCCACGCATGAAACGATCTATAAATAAATAATGGAAGTGATTACCGGTATGTCTACAATTTTGGATATTTCTTACAATGTGATATAAAATTGATACAAAATATTACCTCGTTTTCGAATCTTGTCCCCTGATCGAGCTCGCGGGGATAGCCGTCAATCAGAAAACACTTCGTTTCTGGGATCTTCTTTTTCATTGCATCACACATCAATTCTAAAACATCTTCCTAAACACAAAATATAGAAAATCATGAAAATATTGCTACTATATAGATGCACCCCCCTTTTTAATGGGTAATAGTACTAGTATAGGTATAGTACTTTTTCTAAAACATTATTTTTCTTGCCTGATCATGTCAGAATATTTATTAAAGCAACTTTTAGAGTGTATTTAATTGTTGATACAAATTTTAAAAAAATTATTTTACATTTATCAATCCGGAAGACAAGCCCCTATGGCAAATAGTACGTATAAAATTGCTTCAAAGATTTTTTTAAATGAAGTTTGGGGAATTTCATTAAGTTGATGGACAGAAAAAAAAGATTACCATGGACACCAACTCCCCCTTGGCCATGACATCCTTAAGTTTTGTTCCCCTTTCTGAACCGGAAGCCACTTCTTCCCTGAGTAGATCGCCGGAAGACAGATGACAGAAACCAAATTTTTCGACTATTTTTGCGCATTGAGTCCCTTTTCCGCTTCCGGGCCCACCTGGGTAAAATGAGTTACGTTTGCTTTCAAAAACAGTTCGAATAAGAGAAAACACTGCAAATAAATTAAGTATATTTTTCTTACCAACAATAAAAAGAACTTTTGCATCCTTTAGACTAGGGTCTTTCTCTGTTTTACCTGAAAGAAATTGGAAAAATCACATTTTTTATGGTTTTACGGTCATAATGGTAATTCAACTAAAATGGATAAGTACCGTATATAGTTTTCTTTTCAGTAACATCGTTTTGCAAAATGTGCCACATTCTTTCAAAGTGTGTGACGTCTTTTTAAAAATAATGTATACAATTGTATGCTGCGTTTAGTTTCTGACTACATGCAAGAGGTTTGCATAATACAAGTTTTATTTTCAACTGTTAATTCACAATTCACGAAATTTCTTTACAAAAACAAGATGTTCATGTTGACATAGGTGAATCACTGTTTGAAATAAAATCGTTGTCAATGTCATTTTACATACAAGTAAGTTGTATTTTTAAAACGCCCTTGCGATTCTAAAAAGCATATCCATGATCCTTTACAGGTATTTAAACCTAAAGATTTTTAACAATGCCATTGACATCTAGTGAATAGTTATCATACCAGATGATATTTTTATACACAGACTATAATGTTTTATCTATGAAAAAGAAGTCAGCAATAAAGATAAACAAGAGATATACGTGCCTGTGGGTGATGAAAAACACTTCCCCATACTTATAATCCTAATTGTAGGTTACCCTGAGGAGGTTACAGGTCCATGAAGAATCACCCAATATATATTTATAAAGATTTAGCAAGACCCGGATCGTTGTTACATAGAGCAAAAAGATTTAGATGTAATCCACAGGGGCAAAGTAAACAAAACTGTATTTGATGGTATATAGAGTAAATGAGAGAATGGCAAAAATTTCCTCTCAAAACTCGTCTTACGTAGTAACGCATTCAGGAAAAAACTGGTATCATAAAAAATGATGCTTTCATTTACAAAATGTGAGCAAAACAGCAAATATCTCGTAGCTACAGAGACGTTTAACATATGTTAATCATTAGTCATTCATCTGTAGTGTAGTAGCAAGAATCCATTGCAATGATAACTGACAGTTACACAAAAGAGGATTTTAAAATAAATCGTTTGACAATAAAATAAAGATGCAGAATACTGACCGAGCGACATTGAATCAAAGATTTTCTCCACCTGCAGGAATACCTCATCTGCTGACGATTCTGCCGGGACCTATATAAGACAAAGAGCACTGCACTTTCTGTGGTGGATCAATAATTTTTGTATACAACTGTGAAGGCTTAATCAATACGGAACTAGGAGATTTATGTTATTAGTGGTCATCTTTCACTGAAGTGTACTATCACATCAATCCGTTTCATCAGTAACTCTTGCTTATTTATACATGCACATATACTAAGTCCATTCACATCTATACTTCGTGTAATTTAAAAGGAGCGTTTATTACTACCACCCGGCATCTGCATCTGATACTGGCAATAGAAAGGTCAATGATTCATAATTAACTAATTAGCAGTGCATTCACCCGTTTGTATTGCGATGCATCGAAACTTAAAAAAAAGAGCGTCATTTTTATGGATATCACTATAAATAAGCTCTCACAAAGTTCATCAAAGGAGCTTCTTAGACTCCTGTAGACCTATGAAGGACCAGATCACCTCCCCATCCCTTTCCACTCTCCCAACGTGAAATCTTTAATTTTCAATCTATCCCTGAAAGACGGTTGCACACCGGCCCTTTTAAACCATTTGCAAACTAAGTATCTCAATATTTCGAAGTCCATATTTTCTCATTGATTCACCCCGCTTCATACATAATTTTTATGTTAAAACTAGGTTTTAAAATCAAAAAAACTTTTATTGAGATGCCGCGATAAAACAAATATATACATGTATTTTAATTTTGAGAATATAAAACGACCACCAGAGCTTTTTTTTTTTAAGTTTAAGCTCTTATTTGCAGAAAAGGATACCATAAGAGTATATGAATATGTAGAATTTCAGGGATCACTGACTTCTGATAAGAGGGATAAATGACTATCATTATTGTCAAGAGAGGGAAAATTTCAAACATTTATAACAAATTGTGTCCCATAAGATGTGCTACAAAAGAGAGCAATTTGAGGGTAAATATATTTTTTTTATATTCAGCATTAATCTCATACGAGTGGACAGAGGGATTATCTGCCTTTAAATGTCTTTCATACAAGAACAAAAAGCCAGGGATTTATCACATGGCTAATGAATAAATCATCAGAAAAATACATATACCATTAGAAGCTTTTGCAGATGAATGAAATCGTTGAATTTGGTTATGGAGGGGTATACAATAAACCAATTGATAGGCACGATCATTTTTTCATTTTTATAAATGACAATCTGTTGCTCAAATTTAATCACAGGCACCTGAAGTATGGATAACATCCCCCTTTTTTTTAATGAAAAAAAATGTAAGAGTGTATAATATCTCAAAAATATAAAATTTCCCCGTCAAACACATCTATATGTCGTTATATGCAAGCAGATTGTACTTTTTCTCACGTTTAAAGAATGACCCTATTCGGTATACCGATGTGTTTGACGGGGAAATTTTATATTTTTGAGATATTATACACTTTTACATTTTTTTTCATTAAAAAAAGGGGGGGGGGTATCAATACTTCAGGTGCCTGTGATTTAATTTCCTCATATCCTTGCTTTTTATTGTCTTTTCTATCTTTACAATTTCTGTCAATTCTTTCATCTATTTTTTTTTAGTCGCCCACGTGGCGCATTGATGAGAGCGTCTGCTCTAGAGTCGCAAGTATGGAGTCAATTCTTACGTCGCGGGTTCGAATCCCACTGTGGAACGTGGAGACTGGTCCTTCGGATGAGACCGTATAAACCGAGATACTGTGTCGCAGTAAGTGCTGGTACGAAAAAGATCCTTCCCTGCTCAATGGCCTTGAGTGCCTCGGGTAGTGGTGCATCTCCATATGAGTGAAAAATTCTCGAGAGGGACGTTAACAATATTCAATCAATCAATCATCTATTTTTGGATGAAGGAAGTATAAATTGACCTGCTTTTGTTTATAGCGAATCTATAGTTACCCTCTGGACTAAGTTTTGCTTCGTGTAGTGTTCGATGACGGGGGTTGTGATGTCATGGAACGTTTTCAGCCTCTGTTTGATCGTCTCCTCGTTATCGTCCACGCGCCCGCTCGTCTGCGCGCGCCCCAGCAGTCGTTTGGTCATCGTGTCGTCTGTCACATCAAAATAAAGGACACATTTTGGTTTGGTTATCTGAAATGAATCAAATTTTGTTTTATAATACAACATCGTTACAATACTACATTATTACAAAAAATATTTAAAATGTTAATAAAGATCTTTAAAATTGCTTTTTTTCCTCTGAAAATTGATACTCGTATGGTACTTTTGAAAAATACTTAAAGGAATTCTTCGTACTTGTTTTTCAAACTTAACGCCTTGCTCCATCTCTCTTGGATAGCCATCAATCAAAAACCCTTTGCTCTTGCTTGCTTTGGCTTCAATGTTCTCTTTCAGAAGTTCTAAAACGGTATCCTAAAAAGACACGAACAGTGCTACAGACATGATAGCAAACTTAGTATTTTTGAGCGAATATTTGAATACCAATGATTTGAAAATGTACCATTGGAACAAGCTCCCCTTTCTCCATAATTTCTACTAAATTCTTTCCCCTTGGCGACCCCGACTTGACCTCTGCTCTGAGGAGATCTCCAGTGGATAAGTGTGTAAACCCATATTTTTCCACAATTTTCTCACATTGTGTCCCTTTGCCTGAACCTGGTCCTCCTGGAATTTTAAAGCACATTCATCTCAGTCCAAGCCCATTGTCTTTTAAATATACATGTACAGTGTACAATCTTTTGATGTAAATTTAATTCAAATTTAATATTTTTAGACGGGGTCTGAGAAATTTTGGAGGATGTATTAAAAGTTTTAAATAAAACATACATGTGGTTAGGTCCTAATATTAGAGTTATCTCTCTTAGCAGGGGACCGTTCCTCCTTAATAGCCAGTCAAGATTTTTTTACTCACCTACAACGAATACTATGTTGACGCTGCTCAGATCCACGTTTTCTAAAGAAAAACAAACATGGTTACAGAACGCTTTTTATTCAAGGTGTACAATTTAAACGTGTTGATGCCTTGGCCAGAAGTAAAACTGTGATAGATTTAAAGCAAAACCCAACAACCCTAGGTGAACAGGCAGAAAGATTTCCAATAACACACAGTGCTAATATCAAGGGCAGGTAATGTATGGTCAAAAAATATATTTATCTCCCCTTTTTTTCATTTTCTAATGTCAATGGCACTTTTAAAATAAGCCATTTGGTTTTATAATCACTATTTATTTAAAGTTTTCAGTAAATATATGAAATGGAGTGCAAGTATGTATTAAATGATAGTAAATTTTTATTCCCTTCTATTTTAAATCCTTAAATATAATCCATTCAAAACTGCATTGCTCATGTAAATCACTTTTCTATTCTAGAGGGAATAAATTCTTTATATTAGGACCTCAAATGGTTTGCATTTTGTCTTCTGAATTGATGTACAGCTGACTCTTATCCCTATATGCCTTTTGAATTGCAAAATACTAAGAATATTCTTAGCTCTGTAACAATAAAATCATTTAAAGTTTTGCACTTCCATGCAGACTAAATGAATTCATATACTTGTACCTGTATCCAAAAAATTCAACTACACCAACTCTGAACTGATTTGTGATTTATATATTTCTGCTTGTTTTCATATCACAGTCATATAAAATTTCATGTTTGTTGATACAAATAGAATGATTCTGCCAGCTGATCTTCCCTTGATCCCTTCAAGTTTGAACCTTATTTTCAGATGCATAAGCTTTTGATAATTGCTGAAAATCAAGAGTGTTTTAATTAACTAAAAGTTTCATCATATTTTCGAGTGGATCCTACACTAATATAATGTACTTAAATCTGATTTTATGCTTGAATTTGTAAAAGTTTGACTAACCTTTCTTTTTTTTATTTTGAAAAAAAAAAGTTTTAAAACGTTTGAAAACTATATCAAAATTAATGTACCAGAGTAATGGTGATTTAAATTATTCCTTTTCTTCTCGAGAGAGGAAAAAGTCTTTAAATTTTTTTAAAAAATCAAACTGTTACCAAAATGAGATATGCCATAATTAATACACATGTATCTGTTTAAAAATTAATTACAGGGCATCTCCACATTTGAAAGGTAAAAACAAGAGCCTTATGAGGTCACCCAGTGCTCATTACAAGGAACCGGACTCTGTGCTTCTAAAGAAATCCTGGTCACTAGGCTCATCACATGAAGGGACACAACTCAGTGCTAGATAATCTGTGCTTTTTTTTTCTTGTTGACCTTTGACCTTGAGAGGAGCCATATTGGATCAAATTTATAGTTTTATGGTGATGAATGAATATGGGAGGCTGCCAAAAAGGTGCACATGATAATGACGTCCATTAGTAATTACATGTATTTCTTTTTCATTTTTAGGGATTAGAGAAAATTGGTTGTTATAAAGAGAGAGATAAGATTGATAAATCATTGATTCTTTATAAAAATTTTGCTTTCAAAATGATTTGTCTCAAATTTGCCTTAAACTGAAGTACTAAACTTTTATATCTCCTTCTTCTCATAGCATCAAAATTACCGAAAGATTCTAGTTTAGTGAACCAGTAGTCATTCTGACTGAACTATATTATAGGTAGATCCGTCCCAAACATTTCACCATATGCCTCTTTTTTGTTTTCGAATTTTACTTCCTATCAGCTAGCTGAAGTGATTCTAAGCTCTGTTAAATTTCGACTGTACTTTTAGAAAAATAACAGACTTAATATCACAGATTCAGTATGGATAATGGGTTAGATATTGTTATATTTAGGAGAAACGTTGTCTGTGTAATCCAAACTGGTTTGTAGGAGTAGTAACTATATTTTTGAACAGTAGAATAGTAACTGACATGACCTGTGTAAAAAGAAAAATTGCTTTTTGAGGTATTGCTGCTGATTAGATACTAAAAATACATTTTAGTTAGAGTCTAGCTGATGTGAATTTCTGGACTTTTATTTAAGCATTCTGCAATATGTCAATGCATTTATCATATTATTTGTTACCATATAGTTTTATCATTATTGTAAAAATACTCATTTTCTTGAGAAATTTAAGTAATCATAATTTATTTTGATCAATAAGAATCGTGAAGAGCAAATATTAAACTTGCCATGTGATGTGAATAATTGTTCTTGATTTTTGAAAATATTTTTATATCCATTTCATTGTTTTAGCAGTTTCTAGTTTTCATATTGAAATGCATTTAGATTTGTTACCCATTTACATATATGTCATTTTAGACTTTGCTGGACATTTCAATTAATTATTACATGTATTTACTGTATACAATTCTACAAGAATGATGACTATTTGTCCAATTAATTTTAAAATATTGATTGATAGAAATGAGAATATATTATTTTATGTGAAAGAAAGTCAAGGACTTGTGCCAATGTATAATTTCAATAAGATGGTATTTTGGCTTTTATGGGCATTTTATTACAGTTAATACAATGTATTTAAAGACTTAAATACATGTAAGTCATCCTAAGTAATTTAACAATTAAGACAAATTTTTGTTGTATTTTTCAAAATCTACAGTTAATTTTAGTTTGATAAACTACATGTGTGCCTACTTCAACAGAATTTATAGCTTAATTAGCATTTCCCAGCAGTTATTTCATGATCAACTCTAAAATGAATTCATCCATCATTTATAGTGATAATACAGTGAAACTTGTATACTCCGGCTGTTGTGTACTCTGATGTCTTGTCTAATACAGTTAAGTCCCTGTGCAAGGGATCCTTGCAGTAAATTCAAACTAAAATGTAAATTAAATGTCTTATCCGCAATGTTGTCGAATCGGACCAATTTCTTTGGAACCAATTGTCCCAATCAGATAAGTTTTTTAAATATTGAATAAGCTGGAATAAGTCCACAAACAGTTAATACTTTCACGTTGGGAGAGTGGAAAGGGATGGGGAGGTGATCTGGTCCTTCATAGGTCTACAGGAGTCTAAGAAGCTCCTTTGATGAACTTTGTGAGAGCTTATATTTATAGTGATATCCATAAAAATGACGCTCTTTTTTTTAAGTTTCGATGCATCGCAATACAAACGGGTGAATGCACTGCTAATTAGTTAATTATGAATCATTGACCTTTCTATTGCCAGTATCAGATGCAGATGCCGGGTGGTAGTAATAAACGCTCCTTTTAAATTACACGAAGTATAGATGTGAATGGACTTAGTATATGTGCATGTATAAATAAGCAAGAGTTACTGATGAAACGGATTGATGTGATAGTACACTTCAGTGAAAGATGACCACTAATAACATAAATCTCCTAGTTCCGTATTGATTAAGCCTTCACAGTTGTATACAAAAATTATTGATCCACCACAGAAAGTGCAGTGCTCTTTGTCTTATATAGGTCCCGGCAGAATCGTCAGCAGATGAGGTATTCCTGCAGGTGGAGAAAATCTTTGATTCAATGTCGCTCGGTCAGTATTCTGCATCTTTATTTTATTGTCAAACGATTTATTTTAAAATCCTCTTTTGTGTAACTGTCAGTTATCATTGCAATGGATTCTTGCTACTACACTACAGATGAATGACTAATGATTAACATATGTTAAACGTCTCTGTAGCTACGAGATATTTGCTGTTTTGCTCACATTTTGTAAATGAAAGCATCATTTTTTATGATACCAGTTTTTTCCTGAATGCGTTACTACGTAAGACGAGTTTTGAGAGGAAATTTTTGCCATTCTCTCATTTACTCTATATACCATCAAATACAGTTTTGTTTACTTTGCCCCTGTGGATTACATCTAAATCTTTTTGCTCTATGTAACAACGATCCGGGTCTTGCTAAATCTTTATAAATATATATTGGGTGATTCTTCATGGACCTGTAACCTCCTCAGGGTAACCTACAATTAGGATTATAAGTATGGGGAAGTGTTTTTCATCACCCACAGGCACGTATATCTCTTGTTTATCTTTATTGCTGACTTCTTTTTCATAGATAAAACATTATAGTCTGTGTATAGAAATATCATCTGGTATGATAACTATTCACTAGATGTCAATGGCATTGTTAAAAATCTTTAGGTTTAAATACCTGTAAAGGATCATGGATATGCTTTTTAGAATCGCAAGGGCGTTTTAAAAGTACAACTTACTTGTATGTAAAATGACATTGACAACGATTTTATTTCAAACAGTGATTCACCTATGTCAACATGAACATCTTGTTTTTGTAAAGAAATTTCGTGAATTGTGAATTAACTGTTGAAAATAAAACTTGTATTATGCAAACCTCTTGCATGTAGTCAGAAACTAAACGCAGCATACAATTGTATACATTATTTTTAAAAAGACGTCACACACTTTGAAAGAATGTGGCACATTTTGCAAAACGATGTTACTGAAAAGAAAACTATATACGGTACTTATCCATTTTAGTTGAATTACCATTATGACCGTAAAACCATAAAAAATGTGATTTTTCCAATTTCTTTCAGGTAAAACAGAGAAAGACCCTAGTCTAAAGGATGCAAAAGTTCTTTTTATTGTTGGTAAGAAAAATATACTTAATTTATTTGCAGTGTTTTCTCTTATTCGAACTGTTTTTGAAAGCAAACGTAACTCATTTTACCCAGGTGGGCCCGGAAGCGGAAAAGGGACTCAATGCGCAAAAATAGTCGAAAAATTTGGTTTCTGTCATCTGTCTTCCGGCGATCTACTCAGGGAAGAAGTGGCTTCCGGTTCAGAAAGGGGAACAAAACTTAAGGATGTCATGGCCAAGGGGGAGTTGGTGTCCATGGTAATCTTTTTTTTCTGTCCATCAACTTAATGAAATTCCCCAAACTTCATTTAAAAAAATCTTTGAAGCAATTTTATACGTACTATTTGCCATAGGGGCTTGTCTTCCCACATCACGAGTTGTCTCCCTGCACTTGACCTGCTCTAAACCAATCAGATTGACTGTATAATTCTGAAGGATAATAATAAATGTTGTTTATAAACATTTTTATTGAGAGTAAATTGATGGTACATTTTCTTGGAAAGCAGAAAGATCACTCAATAATTATAAGAATTACACATTAATAGTTAAATTTTGTCTCTGTGTCTAGATTTTTTCATGGGTATGCAGAGGGTTCTTACTTCTTTATTCTTCTTACTGCACTGCTCTCTGCTAGCCTTGCCTAAAAGTCCCTTATAATTACTCTTGGAAGGGGGTGTGGGTGGGTTGGGAGGTTGGTTTAAATATATATCTAAGAATAGATATATTTCTGAGGATATATTGGGTACTTTTTTAAAATTGATAAACAAACAGAAAAAAACTTATATAGTCATTGTTCAGAATTTATTTTCATTCTCAATACCCTTGAGTCTTAACAATTCATTAACACTGTATTCTAAGTTGATTAATATTTATAGGAATGTTGAAATATCTACAGTACAAAATATCCAATGCAAAAATATCATTATAGTTTTTTTTTTATATAATTATAGGTTTTCTGATTGTAGTTTTTATTTCATAAAAACATTTCCCTCTCTCAATATCCAACTGAACTTTTCTTTAATTCTAACAGTTTCCTGAGGTATAAATATTTAAAAAAAAAAAAAAAGAAGAAGAAAATTAGCATATCATACAGCACATAGAGTATAATGCAAAAGTTTTATCAAAAAATTTTGAGTTTCGGATTGTGATTGTTTCATATTTGATACTATTAAAGGTATGAGCAACAATAGAGAATATATAAAAGAATAAAAATTACCCCTTCAAAAATCTACAAAAAGCACAATTTGTTTGCAATTCTAAATTGAATGATCATAGATTAATAAAAACACAATTGTTACATGACAAATGTATATTCTCCAGAAAAATGAATAAAAAGAAAATTCCTTCGATACCAGGAAACACAGACACATATATGCATAACAAAGATTTGTAGATATGAAAAAAACAATTTTTAAAAATTGGTATATTGATGAAAAAATTTAACAAAAATTATTAATATAAATATATATTTAAAAAAGAAACAAAAGACAACAAAAATAGCTTTGGTCTCTATTATCACAGACAGCAGACAAACAGATGAGAAGAAAATGTCGTCAACATTGTCAACATGGAATGTAAAGATTTATGTATATATTTACATACATGTAGCAGCTGCACTTATTGTGACCAAATTAATAGAATTCTATGGAAAATCCTCTACATAGCAGAAAATACTAATCATTCAAACAATTCATAGATATTATGGCTGTTTTGAATATCCTTCATTTTTTGCAAATAAAGAGATAGAATTTTAATTTTATTCTCATTTTGATAAAATTTCTCCATATAAGGAATCATTCAGTTTGCAGGAAAAAATGTCAGTATATATCAGTAAGCTTGTGAGCACTGTTTCAAAATCATACATAAGGAATCTGTTGTAAAAAACAATGTGTCGCTGAAATATACGCAGAAACAGCAGGTTAGAGTAGAGCACAGAAATCCTCAGGGGTCCCAGAAATATGGCGACTGTGATCTTGGTACAATGCAGGACTTATGTTTTATATTCAATGAAAGGAGTTTCCTTGATTTGTGAAATCACTGATAGAAAATAGTCGGGTCTTTTTGTCCTTTGCAATTGCACTATTGCTGAACACGCTCTGAAAAAAAAAAAAATAAATGAATATAGCAATAGCTTTTATGCTAGTTATTCACATTTATATGGTTTCTTTCATGGAAGACAGGGAACTAGAGTATATTCAATGTCACCACAGTTTGAAACTATACTTTGAAAAAATTCTACAATGGAAGGTGGGTGAATGTTTTACTTTGTTTTTCAAAATGTTAGCTACCAGTTTGAATGTTCAATTCAAATATTCATAGGAAAATTACATGTGTTTGGAAACATTTGAAATTCTTTTGGTAACAATGATACAAATAGTAATGCATGGCTATTATAGCTAAGTGTTAAACTTATGGCAAAGAAACTTCATATCTTAACACAAATTATTTAAATATATTGAATTTGAATCTTTTTTTCTGAAAAACTCTTACAACATTGTACCCACTTGATACAGTTGATAAAATGGAATTCAGATATGATCACTGCATTTATGCATAGCAGGACAGCAGTTTATCAGGTAATTCAGATATCCGGACGCTTCACTTATCCGGACAAATTGACTAGGTACCAAAAGCATCCGGATAAATGAGGCTCCACTGTACTAAACACCTGATTTATATGTATTGGGTATTTATAAGCAGAACAAAATTTTAAGGAGTTTGGGTTATTCTTTCATAATACAAATATACAGGAGAATGAAATTATTAAGAGTAGATGGTAAAAAATATTTGATGATGTTTTTCTTATAAAAAAGTAATAAACAGATTTGATCCTGAGTAAGATTAAAAACTGCACTAAGT
This sequence comes from Saccostrea glomerata, assembly GCA_003671525.1. Classification (NCBI taxonomy): domain Eukaryota; kingdom Metazoa; phylum Mollusca; class Bivalvia; order Ostreida; family Ostreidae; genus Saccostrea; species Saccostrea glomerata. The sequence continues at coordinate 27,194 of PRKT01000036.1, read as the reverse complement.
TGCAATTCTATTTTTTTTCTGAATTTGATTGACTACTGTGGTACACACAAACAAAATTTGCCAGACAATGTAGAAATGTTTTTACATCGGTCAAAAATTTAACAGAATTCAAAAAAAATATTCAAAAAAAATCATCCAGGTTATATATATATAGTTCTTCCAATGAAATCCTACCTTCTTTCGCCTCTTTGGCAGCTTTGTCCAGTTTTTCTGTGTGGGCGGGGTTTGCTACATTGTCTCCGGTTTTAGGGGTGGAGTCTTGTGTCACTGCAGCCTCAATGACCTCCTCTTTGACCTCCTGTTTTTCTGATTTTTCTTCTTTCTTTTCTGATTTATCCTCCTTCTTTTCGTCTTTGGCTGGGACATGCAAAATGAGGGAGGATGGGTCAAAATCATGCGGTTAGACCTCAGTGCAAATGTTAATCAAAAGTGACCGAATTTTCTGGTGTTCTCTCCATTTCAAAACCCCGTATTATACTTATGACGTTAATTTTTATGAGTAAATTTAAATATTGTTTTTGAACAACATATAACCTATCATTCTATCTACAACAGCAATGAAGTACAATTCTCAGTTAACCTTGGACTTTCAGAATGGCGTGGCATTCTCAACATTGCATAATTAGCATCTGAAATTTACACAGCTTTCATTCACTGTTGAAATATACATGGGATAGATATTTGGGCAAATATCAACGAGTGTAGTTAATATCCAACAACAGTGTCTTGTACATCAAAAGAGTGGAACTTAAGTCATCTCATTGTTGTCAACAACATTTAAAGTTCCCTGATGTTATTAATTTCATAACAAATGAGTATCTAATCACCATTTGAAAGACACTAATTATGTAAGGCCAAGAATGCCACGCCTTACTGAAAGTCCATGGTGAACTGAGAATTGTACTAAAGAAATTAACACACCACAAAGAAAAATTCAAAGGATTTGTGAAAAATCCAGATAAAGAGCTTCGAGAATGCACAACTGTATGCTTCATAATTAATTCTCTGCGACATTAATGAGATACTGCTAAAAAAAAAAATCAAAAATGCTGGTTTCAAAAAAAAAAATAAATAAAAAATATTTAAACTTCAATCTTAATAATTTTTTTGGTGGTTACAGTGATTTAATGGAAATCATTAAGATTGAGAACATTTAGTTATAACCATTAGTGAGAAAAATCTATGTTGTTTCTGTTTCTTTATTTATTCTTCAAATGTATATAATAATCATTGATTTATGATCTGCATTCTATATCACACATATATGTACAATTATAATTTAAATAATCGTTCATTTCTTTTTTTATCCTAAAGAAAGTTGGCACAAAAAAAACTTATTAAACTAAATTGATTTTTTGTTTTTGTTTTTTACAATTCCTAAAGATAAAAAGATTCTATAAAATAAAATAATTTAACTAAAAATAAGCACTTTCTCATGTCTGGAGTTTTTTCACATTTATGAATCCTATGTGTTCATGTTAAATGATGTAGTCAGATAATTTGAAATGCATTATATTGTATCAGATTGATGTTACATAAAGGGGAGAAACTCTGCAGAAGATCATCAATGTCTTCTACTGGCAGAGCCAAATCAAAATTCTGGCAGTTTCAATAAGGAAACAAGCTAATGAAAGGTACTTAAATTCTTGAATGACAGAATCTTTAAAAAAATAAAAGCTTTATTTGATTTGCTAAAAAAAAACTAATCTAGGAATAAGCGGATATATACACAAACATGTAAATACACAATTAAAATGTAATATCAAAAGGAAGCAAAAAAAATAATGGCACTCACCTTTGTTCTTTTGTCCCTGAAAAAAAAATGAATATTCATTTATATGAATATTATTTTAAAAATGATAATTCCCATCCAAAAGCATATTTATTTCAAATTGAATGAAAGTGAATAATTTTGGCAGGAACAGCAAAATAAAGAAAATTGATCCTTACAGACATATTTTCACCTTCCTCCTAGATCAAACAACCTTAATATAACGACCTCTAAAATCCTCTGTGAAATATACATAAATTCCTGACAAGCAATATACACGTAACTAAAAATAGCTGCTGCAGCAAGGTATATATGCTGAACAAAACTCACATCCCCCAAGTAGGAAGGTAGTACCGTGATTATAATCTAATCCTCTTAACTTTTGCTGGTAGCTTCCTGCTTTTTGTTTGGCGCAGTGACAGTAAATATTTCCTATGTCTCTTTACAAAGTACTGAGTTCTAACTACTGTATGTTGCTATGTGTATAACAAGCTTTCTGAGTGGGAAGTGTAACACATAGTATGTATATGATAATTACCAGAATTATTATGCACACTAGATACCACCTAGAGTGCAAGCATTCGGTAACATTAATTGCTGTATTATCATGGATGCTTCCATAGTACACATTGCTACATGTAATTAGACTACATAATGTAATTAGGAACAGAAATGAAATACTGCATGTAACATCTAATGAGTATTTAAGACTGCTGACAATTAAGGAAGATATCTTCTTAGGAAAAAAAAGAATAAATAAATTTTCATTTCTTTGAAAAAGAAACTTACTGGTTTCCTTCCATAAAAAGCGAAGTCTAGCACATTACAGATGTCAAAAAATATTTCATCAAGATCTCTGTCACCATTTAACTGCAAGAAAAAAATACAAGCCTGAAAAATCTTAAATATTTCAAAACAATACCAATTCTGATGAGAAAAGATGGTTACTTAATGCCCTTTGCCGTCAATTTACTTTTTTTGGCAACTTACGGCCACTAAAAAAATTAATATATTATAACATTTTGTTTTCTTACAACAACTAGTTTTCCTTGGTCATCGTAATGTTTGAAGACTGGAAGTGTGTTATTTTTGAAGAAGCTGATTCTGTTTTGGATGGCATTGATGTTGTCATCAATTCTGTCCGTAGCTTTCCCCCTGTCCAGTAATCGTTTCTGCATGTAGTACTCTTCACAGTCCAACAGTAGCGCAAAGTTCAGACCACCAATCTACAACAGTAATTTTCAAGTTTAATAAATTTTCTGTGAATTTTTGAAAACAGAATTTAAAGTCGAACCACTTGCATTTAAAGAGTTACAAAATGTAGAAGAATCTCCATCTAAGGATTTGATTTGTACAAGATGGGGGCAGGGGAGAAGAGTGGGGAAATAACTCACATATTTATTGAATTCCTCTACTTGTTCTTTATCCCTGGGGTAGCCCTCTAAGAGGTAGGCCCCAGCCTTGGGGTGCTTCTTTATGTGTTCCAGAATTAACTCTACCGTCACTTCCTACAAAGAAGATTTGTAATTAAAACATTTAAACAACATAATCTAAAATTTGTTTTAACTTCTTGTCAGCATAGAAAAAATATTGTTCTAACTTCTTGTTGACCTAAAAAAGATTATTTTTTTCTGTACTGTTTACATCCGTGATACAATCTATTTTACAAACTAATAATTAAGACAAAAAAAACCCAATAGCTTGCTAAAGCATAGTGATGTCATTTACAAATTACCTGTGGTGCCATTTCTCCTTTGGAAACCAATGATCCGATCATGTTCCATTTGTCATCAGCTGTGCCTTTTGTTGCTATTTCTGATCTGAGGATATCCCCCATGGATAAGTGGACCACCTCCTTGTACCGCTCTAGTATCTTCTTGGCCTGTGTCCCTCGTCCACTGCCAGGACCACCTTAAGATAAAAAAAAAATCAGGGTAAAGTGAGGAGGAATTTATTAAACAATGTTAGTATTTACACTACATACATAGATTAAAACCATATTAAACTCTTCTATCTAAAGGGAGCAATCAAATCACAAAATTGCTCTGAGCTTTATTTTAAGTACTCATCATCTTAAGCCACAGTCTGAAGTCTGCTTTCTGCTACGGCTCTCTCTTATACCCATGACTGGCATAGCCAGAATGGGTGAGAATCCTACATTTTGGCTGGGGTTTGCAACAGTTACAGGTATCATGTATTTTTGACATGAAAATATATCTCGATCACCACTACTCTGAAACACTGCCTCATTATATACAGCTGCACCTTACCTGCCAGGAATATGATGGGGGCCTCGGGGAGGCCAGGTTTCCTGCCCTCATCTTTATTGGTGATAGTGGGAGGGGGAGGCACTAACGGTTCATCTGCGAAGACTACAGACTTCTCTTTCTGGGGTTTCTTTGGTTCAGCGGGTGTTGCTGGTTTTGCTGGGGCTTTGGGTCTCACAGGTTTTACTTTTGGTTCTGGCATTTCTGTTATTTAAAACAAGAAATTAATTGCATATGTCATAATTGAATCATATCAGTATTGTACAATATTTATGATAAGCAAATGAATTCTTTACTGAATAGAACTTACTAAAATTTCTTTTAAGTGCTGCTTTGAAAATTTGTCCTAGGTTAAAAGCGATTTCATCAATATCTCTGTCACCATCCACCTATAAAAAATACATAACAATTAAAAATATTTCAGTTTTTATTTTTCATATTTTGGAGTCTAAATTGAAATGTGAAAGAATGATTACAACATATTAAAATGACTTTATACGAAAAAAAAAAAAAATTGTGACCAAAAAAGTATACTTACAACAACAAGTTTTCCCAAATCATCAAAGTATTTACAAACAGGCAGTGTGTTTTCCTTGAAGAATGAGATGCGTTTGCTGATGGCAGCAAGATTGTCGTCAATTTTTCCCTTCTCTGCTCCTCTCTTCAGCAGTCTCTGAGTACAGTAGTACTCATCACAGTCAATCAACATCGCAAGGTCAAATCGTCCAATCTGAAAAATAAAATTTTTGCCTTAACAATGGTGACCTTAAATATAATAACCGTTTTCTTTAGCAAATTGCTTCTTAAAAAAAAATACAGAATTCTATTTGTTAACATTATAGAATTCTATATGTCAATTCAAAGCAAATTTAGTATTTCTTATTTTAAAAAAGTTGAAATGGTTAAAAATTGATACACCTTAAGTTAATGAACAAGTCATCTTTCAACTCTTATATTGTTTTCAAGGGGAATAACTCTTATCCAAGGAAAAAGACATTAAAAGGGTATACAATGTGAATTGTTACCTCTTTCTCAAACTCTTCCAGTTGTGAGCTTGTTCTGGGGTAACCTTCAATGATGAATCCTTTGGCATCAGGGTGTTTCTTTATGTTGGTCAGAATCAATTCAGCAGTAACATCCTGTGGAAAGATTTGAAATCTGATAATTGTTTTTTTTTTTCTTTTTCAATTTTTTCCCTTTTCCTTCATGATTAAAATTTCTTTATAATATCTCTTCAAAGAGCTCGGGAGGGAATAGAATTCTGAAGACGAACCTCTGGTGCCATTTCTCCCTGGGATACCAAATCTCCTATCATGCCCCATTTGGCCCCAGCGGTTCCTTTCTGGGAAATCTCTGTTTTGAGAAGATCCCCCATGGACAGATGTACCCAGCCTGGGTTCTTCTCCAGGAGTCTCTTAGATTGAGTCAGTTTTCCACTTCCAGGGCCACCTACATTTCAAATAGGGGATAACATGAAGGGGGGAAATAAAAACACCTTTAAATGTAGATCAATCAAGAGAACTGTTTTTTTTTTAAACTGTTCAAAAGAATGAGTTCACTCTACAGTTTACTGAAAAAGTGATTATGTATGAAGATATTTTAAAAGTTTTATGCACGAAAAATAGTTTGGTACATTTTCTGACACTGTATGAGCCTTACCCATGATCAGTGTAATGGGGACATTGGGGAGGGTGCTCTTTGCTGGGGGAGGAGACTTGGAGATGGGAGGCAATGGATCTCCCTTCTTGGTTTCTATTGGCTCTGGTTCCTCTACAAAACAGGGAAAAAACACAAAAATATTAAATAGCACAATTATATTAAATAACTATGGTCTTTTCAATCCCTGAGAAACATTTAACCAAGAAGCTCTAGTTGTTTAAATATTTGAATATCAAACAAGCATTTTTTTCTATGTTAATCAAATTTTTCTACGACTATACTTAAAAATATTTTTACTTCTCTATAACCTTTTAATGAATATATTGAAAAAGTTATTTTAAATAAACATATATCTTTGGGCATAACTTAATTAGTATGTACATATTTTATATATTGTAAATCAACTGTTAATTGACAACATATTCTTTGGTAATATAGTGAATAAAAACTGTACTCCAAAAGTGAAGATTAAATTTCATGATACCAAAATGTTGTTTTTTATTACCAGGAATAATTAATTAGTAAACAAGAGGGTAATATTATTACATTAAGGTTCCACAATAACATTTTATAATTTTTCTAAAAAAAAATTTCAATAAAAGTTTTATTTAATTTTTTCTTTTTTTTTTTTTTTTTTTGCTTTGTATGCATATTTGAACATGAATTCAAACCAATCAAGAGCAACATGTACCAAAGTAAAATTATTTAATATTAAAGTTGGTTGCAGGTTAATGATACTGTATGATAAAGAAAAACTATATTAAAAATATCAATTTGCTTTGTGCAGGAAATGAGGAAAATCAATATTGATCTAACTCTCAGTATGCTTCCTCACAGCATTCAGTCATTAATAGCTTAGAGTCACAAACAAAAAAGCCATTAGATTGATTGTCATTAGAGTTCTGATGTTCAATGTCAACAGCACACTGAGGCAAAAAACAGGCTTATAATTTCAGGTATCATCTAAGTCTACCTGGATGGTCGACTTGTTCAATCCAGAAATATTCCTTTCCTGTTGTAAATAAATCCACAGGTAATTTCACACAGTTGCTAATATGTTTCTGATGAACACGGATAATTTGGCACATTTAGGTGTTTCTAATCAGTGTGTTAGAAAAGCATTAATTTTGTGTTTTGAGTTTAAATTAATATACATGTATAGGTATATACTTCTTCAATTTACTGCATACACCAGTAAATAATCAAGTTAAGAAAATAACTAAATGGCAAGCGTCAAGATGTAGCATGATGGAATAGGAGAAAAAATCTTAAATGATTTCTTGACAAAATATACGTCCAGTATATCTTAAGATGTAGATTAAATTGCTATAACTTCCTTCAAGCAAGCTGCTTCATTTAGACATGCATCTTCATTTTAGATAAGATGCATATTTATTTTGATAAAAATATAATTAAATTAACAAGAAAAGTAAGAGTATATAACTGTTGAGATGAATCAAGCTCCAAGTATAGGCTTATGAAAATGCACTAGAATAGATACAAAAACAATAAAAGTGATCAAATCAATACTATAAGCCTTCAACCAGTTAGTTGCCTAAAAAAAGGTTATCACATAGAAGCTCATGCTTATTAACATCTATGCTTTAATTAAAAAATCAACAGGTACTATTAGATCAAATACCTATTTTAACAGGTGTTTTGGCGCGAGAGGAAGGCCTTGACCTTGGCCTTTTTTGACCATTCTGGTCAATAGGTGGCAGTGGTGTTTTTGCTCTGCGTATATCAACAAATGAACTCCATGTGACATTCTGGGGGCCCTTCTCCTTGACTTTCTCCAGACATTCTATTAGGTACTTGATGTGATCCTGTGGTCTGTGATACATTAAGCCTGTCATCAGACTCTGCAACAAAACACAAGAATCCTTTTAACATGTTATGCTAATCCACTGTTGCATTAATTGTCATATCTAATTCAATGCCCGTAATATTTATCAGTAATTGATTTTTGCTTCAGTTGACAGTATGTTTTATCTTTGCACATCTTCCAGATTTGATGAAAAATGGTACTCCGATAATTGATTCATAACTTGTACTTTTTAAAAAAAAATATATATGTCAAAAAAAAAAAAAAAGAAGAAAAAATTAAATAAAACTTTTATTGAAATTTTTTTTTAGAAAAATTATAAAATGTTATTGTGGAACCTTAATGTAATAATATTACCCTCTTGTTTACTAATTAATTATTCCTGGTAATAAAAAACAACATTTTGGTATCATGAAATTTAATCTTCACTTTTGGAGTACAGTTTTTATTCACTATATTACCAAAGAATATGTTGTCAATTAACAGTTGATTTACAATATATAAAATATGTACATACTAATTAAGTTATGCCCAAAGATATATGTTTATTTAAAATAACTTTTTCAATATATTCATTAAAAGGTTATAGAGAAGTAAAAATATTTTTAAGTATAGTCGTAGAAAAATTTGATTAACATAGAAAAAAATGCTTGTTTGATATTCAAATATTTAAACAACTAGAGCTTCTTGGTTAAATGTTTCTCAGGGATTGAAAAGACCATAGTTATTTAATATAATTGTGCTATTTAATATTTTTGTGTTTTTTCCCTGTTTTGTAGAGGAACCAGAGCCAATAGAAACCAAGAAGGGAGATCCATTGCCTCCCATCTCCAAGTCTCCTCCCCCAGCAAAGAGCACCCTCCCCAATGTCCCCATTACACTGATCATGGGTAAGGCTCATACAGTGTCAGAAAATGTACCAAACTATTTTTCGTGCATAAAACTTTTAAAATATCTTCATACATAATCACTTTTTCAGTAAACTGTAGAGTGAACTCATTCTTTTGAACAGTTTAAAAAAAAAACAGTTCTCTTGATTGATCTACATTTAAAGGTGTTTTTATTTCCCCCCTTCATGTTATCCCCTATTTGAAATGTAGGTGGCCCTGGAAGTGGAAAACTGACTCAATCTAAGAGACTCCTGGAGAAGAACCCAGGCTGGGTACATCTGTCCATGGGGGATCTTCTCAAAACAGAGATTTCCCAGAAAGGAACCGCTGGGGCCAAATGGGGCATGATAGGAGATTTGGTATCCCAGGGAGAAATGGCACCAGAGGTTCGTCTTCAGAATTCTATTCCCTCCCGAGCTCTTTGAAGAGATATTATAAAGAAATTTTAATCATGAAGGAAAAGGGAAAAAATTGAAAAAGAAAAAAAAAAACAATTATCAGATTTCAAATCTTTCCACAGGATGTTACTGCTGAATTGATTCTGACCAACATAAAGAAACACCCTGATGCCAAAGGATTCATCATTGAAGGTTACCCCAGAACAAGCTCACAACTGGAAGAGTTTGAGAAAGAGGTAACAATTCACATTGTATACCCTTTTAATGTCTTTTTCCTTGGATAAGAGTTATTCCCCTTGAAAACAATATAAGAGTTGAAAGATGACTTGTTCATTAACTTAAGGTGTATCAATTTTTAACCATTTCAACTTTTTTAAAATAAGAAATACTAAATTTGCTTTGAATTGACATATAGAATTCTATAATGTTAACAAATAGAATTCTGTATTTTTTTTTAAGAAGCAATTTGCTAAAGAAAACGGTTATTATATTTAAGGTCACCATTGTTAAGGCAAAAATTTTATTTTTCAGATTGGACGATTTGACCTTGCGATGTTGATTGACTGTGATGAGTACTACTGTACTCAGAGACTGCTGAAGAGAGGAGCAGAGAAGGGAAAAATTGACGACAATCTTGCTGCCATCAGCAAACGCATCTCATTCTTCAAGGAAAACACACTGCCTGTTTGTAAATACTTTGATGATTTGGGAAAACTTGTTGTTGTAAGTATACTTTTTTGGTCACAATTTTTTTTTTTTTTCGTATAAAGTCATTTTAATATGTTGTAATCATTCTTTCACATTTCAATTTAGACTCCAAAATATGAAAAATAAAAACTGAAATATTTTTAATTGTTATGTATTTTTTATAGGTGGATGGTGACAGAGATATTGATGAAATCGCTTCCAGATTTGATGAAAAATGGTACTCCGATAATTGATTCATAACTTGTACTTTTTAAAAAAAAATATATATGTAATTATAAAACCTGTGTCAACTCATTTATATCATATGTAACTGTTAATTTTAATTTTAAATACATTACCGTAATGAGACTTACTTTACTTTACACATGACTACACAAATGCATTTTAATGACATAAAGGTGTATGAACCTTCAATACTGATGACAATTCGATGTGATTTTTTTAAAATCTTATATTTTTATTTAAATTCTTTGTTAATTTTTTCTGAGATGTACTAGCTGCCCTTTTATACCAGTGTGTTGAAATACCATTTTTACATCAATGCTAGGTTGAATGACAATTTTGTCTCTCAAGTGCATTCACAAAATGTTTACCAAAACACAAAAATAGCAACCAGGATTTTTTTTCCAATCTCAAGTTTAAAAAGAAATAAGTCATTAAACTAAGCAATGATTATTGATTATTAGCAATTAAAAACGATAACAGTTTCAATCAACGAGGTCATAAGGTGTCACATGGATATGCACTTCATGTTTCATTTAATTAAAAACTAAAGAAGCTGCAAAACGTGCTAACCTCAAAAAGCCTGGGAATCTCCCGCTTCGACAAGTACGACTTTGCATCCTCCGTAGACATCTTGCCGCTACGGACACGGATGTACGATTCCTTTTTGGGTGGTATTTTGATGATTTGTCGTGCCCCCGGTATGAGAAGATGAGAGACACTTTTCTCGTTATCTTCAAGCACTTGTCACTAAGGACAACAAACCCTTTCTAAAGTTCAACTTCCGGTGTGTTTAAAAAATGTAGTCCCAAGTTTTGTAAAAATTATATTTAAAAATTATGAAGGTGAAAAATAACATTTATTTTGGAAACGTATGATAAAGGCTATAAATATACCACAATACTCTTTGTTAATGTTGATAAATTGTTAAAACATCCCACATTCGTTTTGCGCATTAATATCACACAAATCAATATGGCTGCGCCCATGGCCAACTTTTGTTTTCTGTTTATTACATTGATATCGTTTTTTATACAACAGGTAACACCTTTTTCAAGTTTGATTTCGAAATGAAATCATTTCAAATGTTATTCCGGTCATTTAATTTGGTCTTTTTTCTTTGTATGAAGCAGTTTATGCGGTGGTGGTGGTTGTTTTTTAGTTTAAAAACAGGAAAAGGTCTTGGAAAAGAAATAATTCCTAATTACATAGCTAATACTTTTTTTTAAAATCTCTAAATTGTGAAAGAGGGGTCTTTTTTTTATTAGAATTATACTTATTGCCATAATGGATGCATGTTCATGTTGGATACTCCGACATCTCTATATCCTTAAGGGTTAATTGCTGAAATTTTTGCCAACAGAATTGCTTTTCAAAAATTGTCAAGTTTAAATCTCCTCAAATGATCTATAATTAACGTATTCTTGTGAAATTGCATCAGCTTTGTAAGTTTCACAATAAATTTTGGCCAATCTATCCAAAAAGGATGTAGATTGCATCAAATCAATTTTATGCCATTTGTAAAAAACGGAGGGACCTATAGTAACTAATGGGATAGGCAACTTCTTCATTGCCATGTTTATTTACCCAAAACATCACGCACTACACTACAAGTTTTTCAAAATACTTTTATTCATAGTAAAATTATTATATAATTTAAATATAAAGAAAACAAGCACTGAAATCATCGACTTCTCAGAAGTACGACCGATCAGGGGCATGTGATGATAATGAATAAAACAAAATTACTACTAAGATAATGAGTATATAATCTGTGCTAAAAACAAATCTTGAGTGGTTTTTTGATATTAAATTTAAGGTTTTGATCTGAAGTATTTGATAGCATTAGAGATATAATTAATTAAAGTTGACTTACAAAATCCCGCAAATTACGTACAAGATATCATGAGATTTGAGAGAGTTAGTATATAGGTCCCTGTTAAAAATTACCACATAAGAAGATAAGTAGGAAATCTGAGCTGTTATTCATGAGTACATAATGAAAACTGTTTTGAATTATCATTGAAGGCCACTGGTACGAGCCCAGAAGAATTCTTTAAGAGTGGACACACTAATAACTGGGCTGTCCTGGTAGACACCTCTAGATTCTGGTTCAACTATCGACATGTTGCCAATGTTTTGTCCATTTATAGGAGTTGTAAAAGATTGGGAATACCAGACAGGTAAGGGAAAAATAATTAATACACCATTTTAGCAGTTGATAATTGATTAATTCTGCATTTTGACTTTTTAGCCAAATAATTCTTATGGTGGCAGATGATATGGCATGCAATCCTAGAAATCCAAGGCCAGGTACATATAAATGATAATAAAAATGAAAGAAATAAATTTGAATTTCTCTTTTTAATAGTAAGATTTTTTCAAATTTAGATTCATGAAGCAAAATCCCTTCACTGGTACATGTCTTTTTCCATACTTTCAGCAACAGTTTTCAACAATGCCAATAACCAGATTAATGTGTATGGAGATGATGTGGAAGTGGATTACAGAGGATATGAAGTCAGAATATTTTTTTAAAATCAATTTTAGTTCAAAACGATAAGATTTAAGGATATGGTGTTTGAAAACTAGCTGAATATTATTGAACTTTGTAGTGTATAAGTGCAAGTTAAGGCTAAACTATTTTCCAGTCATTTTTAGCAAGTCAGTTTTATATTCATAGGTTACTGTAGAAAATTTTATACGAGTTCTCACTGGCAGACTGCCTCCCAGCACACCTAGAAGCAAACGATTATTGTCAGATGAGCACTCCAACGTCTTAGTTTACATGACAGGTTTGTGTTGCTAATACTGTTATACACTAACATCTCATATTTTCAAAAATAGCTATGTATTACTTAGAATAAATCCCACAATGGTAAAAGCTATAAACTTTTGTCATGTTTGTTTTCTTTGTAGGTCATGGTGGAGATGGATTTTTGAAGTTCCAAGATGCAGAAGAAATCTCCAATGTTGAACTAGCTGATGCATTTGAACAAATGTGGCAAAAAAGGAGGTAATGAAAAATATGATGTATTAATGTTTTGATTACTTTGTGAAATAATATAATTGAATGCATAAATGAGGAAAAAAGCATTTCAGGGAGTTTTATATATGGTGCAAAAATGATAAGGTCTAGTTGGAAAAAAGTGCATAATAAGTACACGATTTTTGGTTCTTTCCGATAAGATTGGAAAATCTCCCATGGAACTCTATAGGCATGAAAAATTGCTTTGTTGAATCTTTCATCCATGCCCAACTGTTACACTAGTTCATGCGCTTTAGCTTTAAAAAAATTGCATTGTTGCTAAAACATGCAGATACCGGTTTTTAAGTTACTTTCTTACTTTACCATCAGTTTCCTTTAAGGGAGACAACTTCTTAGGTTTACTTGCATTTTTACATATAGTTTAACAGGATATTTAAGACGATATGTTATAGAAAAAAGAAATATTTTTCATATTTTTTTTCAGGTACCATGAAATCTTTTTTATGATTGATACTTGCCAAGCAGAGTCCATGTTTCAAAAATTTTACTCTCCAAATGTCCTAGCTGTGGCCAGCAGTCGAGTAGGGGAGGACTCATTATCTGTATGTAGTCCAGCATATAAATCTTCACTTTTACATGTTCATTAATACAGTTGTATATACATGTAGAAATATAAATGAAAAAAAAAATGATAGATCATGTTCTGGTAAAAAGTATCTTTAATAGTGTAGGTTTAAAGAAAATATAAATTATTTTTACTTGTTCAACGGATATTTTGCAGAAAAATGTTTTTTCAGTTACATGTATTTCAATTTCTTTTCAATCTTTAGCACCATGTGGACCCAAGTATAGGAGTTTATGTGATTGACAGATACACTTACTATGCATTAGAATTTTTGGAGACAGTGCGTCCAGGAAGCAAGAAAACCATGGGAGAGTTTGTAAGTTAGCGTACAGTTTTTGAGTTAGAGAACAGTTTGTAAATTTTGGAGTGGATATTTTAGTTAGCTGTTGACCTTAAACAACAAAAGAAAAACAGTAAATACACTTAGTGCAAAGTACTACAATGTATTAGTCTTTTGATGTTAAAATAAATCTACTAATATAGCATTAAGGAGAAATATTTTAAATTTGAAATAATGGAATTGCACATATGTACATGTATTTTAATAGTTTTTTTTTCTCAAATTTCATTTTGTGCCTATTGACATATATTCATTTCATTTTGTTTATAGCTAGAAGTTTGTCCAAAGTACCAGTGCATATCAACTGTAGCCAAGCGTACAGACTTGTTCAGAAGAGATGTAAACAAAGTGCTTTTGACAGACTTTTTTGGAAGTGTAAGAAATGTAGAGTTACTGCCAGATTCAATTCATCTTCAGAACACAACTGTACCTCTAGATACTGTGGTTAGGTCCTAATATTAGAGTTATCTCTCTTAGCAGGGGACCGTTCCTCCTTAATAGCCAGTCAAGATTTTTTTACTCACCTACAACGAATACTATGTTGACGCTGCTCAGATCCACGTTTTCTAAAGAAAAACAAACATGGTTACAGAACATTGAAAAAGTTGATATCTGAAAGGGATTCAATTTTGGACTGTTACGTGGGACTCCAAAGTTGTTAAATGTGTTATATAAGGCCAAGGTGATTACATTTAACATATGTTCGATCATAAGAGAACATAGGCGTCGGAAGGAATCGAAAGGGGGATGGGAGCTTAGCCTTCCCCACTTTTTTTTCAAAGATAAGACATGATATAGGCATTGTCTAATTGGACATAGTCTCCGATTGGCCAAACGTGTTTTGTTGCATGGGTTAGTCCCCCTTTTCAATTACCCATCCCCCCTTTTCAATTTGCTTCCGACGCCAATGGATGCATGCTGATTGAACATATTTGATATAAGAACAGATTGTGCACTTAGGCCTTCCCTTTTTTTCTTTAAGCGTTCACTCTTAATTCGAAAACTTATCTTTCTATCCTGGGAAAACACACAAACCAAAAGGGAAAACACACAAACCAAAAGGGAAAACACACAAACCCAAAGGGATAGAACACATTTTAAGAACAATGCTAAGAATTGGTACAACACTTTAAAAAGAGATGTTGATCCTCAGAGAGTCAGTTGCATTTTAAACATTTGACTTGATGATTTTAATATTGTGTATATGATTTCAAATTTCATACCAATGTATATATCCGTAGTTATATACACAGCTTGAATATGCTTTGTGTGTTATTTGTTTTATATATTTGATAAGAAATAGTCGACATGTGGAGAAAGGAAATTGGTATTTTCGCGACTTTAAAGAATGACAAAATTAAAACACATTTAATGAAATAAATAAAATGTGGGCTACAGTAAAAGCATCGTCTCAAGCTACGGTCCGAAGTCCGCACATAGCTCTTTCTCCTACAGAATGGGAGAGAATTGTAGATTTTGGCCGTGGTTTGCGACGATGCTGTAAAAGATACTACAGTGAAACCTGTCTAATCCGAATGTTGTACAATTTGAAATCTTGTTTAATATTGTTGTTAATATTGTTAATTCTTGTTATTTTTAGTAAATTCATTTGTTTTAAATTTTGTCGAACCCAGAATGTCAAATCTGGCCATATTCTTTGGAACCAGTACTTCATGCCCACATTAGACAAATTTTACCTTAATAACTTGATAAGTTTGCAGTTTACGTTATAAACACAGTTACAGTGTATGTTAACTGGTTATACTTTCAATTCAAGCATTCTTTACATTTTATTGGGCAAGATAAATTGATTGAATACTTTATTAAATTATGGACTGCTTAGAAGGGAGACATCACCAATTATCAGGTCTGGGTAGGGTTGTCACCCGAGGGCGCTTGCGCTTGCGCCCGAGGGTGACAACCCTACTCAGACCTGATAATTGGTGTTGTCTCCCTTCTAAACAGTCCATAATAGTTTTATTATCCTGAAGAATATACAATTATCAACTAGATAGAGTAGGAAATAGTAATCAAACCTCTTCTACTCTGCTCCGGTTCCATACTTTCAAAATATGTCAACAGACAACTTTGACGTCATCGTTAGAATTTCGAAAAGAAAATTATGTCGGAAATGAAAACAAAAAATGTCGGAAATGAAATAAAAAAGTGTCGGAAATGCTATGCATATTTCCGGAAATGAAATGCAGCGATCTCACACTATGATACACAACTTCTATCATCTATTCAATATGTGAATTAAACAAATACATGTACATTGTACAAATGAATCAATGGTAATCTAGAAATAAGAGTCATTTCAGCTCACTATAAACAAAAGCACTGTCTGTTTCATCTATATTGCACTCAGTCTAATAAATAGCAAACAAGCAGAGATCAAAATGCTCCAGATATCCAAGGATTTAAATCCATAATTACAGACATGTGTGTCAGGCATAGACAATGAAGAATACAAAGAAAAATTATCTTGTAAATGACTTAATCACAGGACAATCTTTGCAAGAAAAAAGTGATGCAATTTCTCAATTTTTGCTAATATTCACAATTATGTTTACATTCTGCCACAAACTATTAAAAGCAATTTTTTTATTATCCACTATATTATTACATTCTTAAAAATCAATTTTGAATGAAAGAATGATCTAATAAAACTCCCTATAAATACATGCACTATCAAGTAAGAACATACAGAATATTCATTTACAGTAAAACACACTGTGTATAAAAATTCACCAGAGCTTTGTTGTATCTTAATTTGTTACATGTCCATGTATATTCATATAATTACTTTCTAGTACTGAGAAAAAGTTATTAAATAATAATAATTTAATTAAGCCCAGTTATACATCTCTTCATTAAATAATCATTTGCATGCAATAAATATACACTGTAATAAACTTTCTATGAAAGGGGTTGATCATAATCAGGACGTACAAGATGTGCTTAAAAAATTCATGTACAGCTTTACATGTCCACAATCATTTTCCTCATTTATCCTAAAGGTCTACTATCAGATCTCCTAATCAATCTTTTCAAAACACATTCGCACTGGAACAAAGACTTCCCTATCTCTGTATTCTGACATTACTTCCTTTGTATCACACTGGCATTGGAAATTGTTGAGCATAAGTTAAGGGTTCATCACTTTTAATGGCCTTTGATTCTTTTAAACTGAAAGAAATTATTCATAAAATATTACTAATTATTCCAAGATTACAATTTTATCAACTATATATTACAGTACCAGAAAGAAATATATTTTTCTAAAATAAATGAAACCCCCCCCCCCCCCTCCTTGGACAAAGACATTGGAAATGTAAATATTGAAAATCAATCAATCAAATCCATATTGCTAAAATTTTCTGAAATATTTGAAGTGCTTTGATGAACAGGTATAATATGGAATTATTAATGAAAAGAGCCAAATTTGACAAATTTGAATCTTACATTTTTTTTTCGTAAAAAGTTTTCTATCTGTCATAGTTTAACTGTCCTTTTTGCAGCAGCAAGAACCAACATTTCTCTCAAAATGCTTGTTCCACAGAGGTGTGCCTGCTCTGTCATCTGTAAGTTATTAATAATTAAAAAAAATCATTTATGAATTAATTGTAAAAGCAAATCTATTTTTTAATGTTGCAAAATTCTTAATATAAAAGATTGTTTTTAAAATCAGACTGTTTTTTTGGTATAATTAAGATTTAGGCAGCCAAAGCCTGCAGAACACATTGCATATATTTAATTTTATTACAGTACATGTAGTACTTTAATATAATGTACGTACCTGAAAGATAAAAAAGCATATTTTGTAGTGTTACCAATCTGTGTTTATAAAATAAAGCCAAGTTTGTTGTTCTCCTGTAGACAGAAGACTCTACTACTGATGGACGACAGACCGTGACCCTCGTTCCCGGTGATGGCGTCGGACCAGAACTCATGCAGAGTGTCAAGGACGTCTTCCAGTCTGCAGGAGTTCCTGTCAAGTTTGAAGAAATTTACTTGAGGTAGAAATTATTACAACTTTTAACTAACAAGTATTTCTTAATTTTTTGAAAGTGAAAAACTATACAAAGGTAAATGTTTATATATTTTATAAAGAGATTTGAATACTTGCATATCATAATACTTGTATATCCTAATATTCATTTTGACAGTGAGACGAATCCATCGATGAGTGCAAGCTTGGAGACAGCTGTAAAATCTTTCAAAAAGAATGGAGTTGGGCTGAAGGGAATCATTAACTCTCCAACTCATTTGAAAGGTGGCATCTTGCAGACTCTGAATATGAAAATAAGGTATGCAGGAATTTAATTAAACTGATTATCTGCTTAATTTGTCCCTAGATTAATTAGCAGTAAATTTCTTAATCTGCTATATGTATATGCATAATTTGATTTTTTTTCTCCTGATATGTGTATTGTAATTCATTTATCTAAATTTGTATTAATTTGATTTAAATATCCTTCTTTTTTTGTAGAACAGAAATGGATCTGTTTGCTAATGTGGTGGTCATAAAAAGTTTGCCTGGATTTAAAACAAGACACAAGAATCTCGACTTTGTCATTATCAGGGAACAGACAGAGGGGGAATACAGTGCTTTAGAACATGAGGTATTATTACAAGCTGTTTTAAGTGAATTGTATCATGTTAATAAAGAACATAAAGGAGTAAGATAAGTAGAAAATGTCTGTACATAGCTAAGATTGTGTAGAAATCAAATTCAGTTTGTGAACGTAGAATTTTAAGAAATAGGTGTGAAATTGCGCCAATGCTGAGTCTTCTATTTACAGACAGTCCCAGGAGTTGTAGAGAGTTTAAAAATTATCACAAGGAAAAACTCCAAGAGGATTGCCAAATTTGCCTTTGATTATGCCATGAAGCACAACAGAGAAAAGGTTACTGCGGTCCACAAAGCTAACATCATGTAAGCCTAGAGCGTGTTTTACAACAAACTCATGTGTTTTAGGATCTTTCAATATAATAATTAATTGAAATTGCAATAGTTAGTATTGAGAACTGCCATTTCTACTAAAATAAAAAAAAATAAAAAATTTCATATATTTACCTGTAAACAGGAGGTCAAAGATAACTTTTATGGTCATGAAAAAATAGGAGAAAAGTATATAGTAAATGAAAAAGTTTATTATTATAGAGTTGTGTGTAATATTTAATATGCTGAATTAAATCAAAGGAATTTTAAATTTCGAAAAATTTTATTTAAAAAGGAAATTAGGAGATGGTTTATTCATTCATTGCTGTGAAGAAGTTGCAAAGTTTTACCCAAAGATCAAGTTTGACACCATGATTATTGATAATTGCTGTATGCAGGTAACTTCATCTCATAGCTAGAACTTAAATTGAAAACCATATCCTCAAAAAGCAAACTGTTTACAAATCCCATAAGAATTCTAATTTAGGAGAGTTTAATTTGTTAAATTGGAAGATAAGTTGCAAGCAGTTTAATTTTTGCAAAGTTTGAGAGTTTTGAAGTGATGTGTATTTGCACATCTTTCAAAACTATGATAATAGAAAATCCCTGTACAGTTATGCATAATAATATATTACACTTGTAGCTGGTTTCTAACCCCCACCAGTTTGATGTCATGGTGATGCCCAATCTCTATGGTAACATTGTTGACAACCTAGCAGCTGGTTTAGTGGGTGGGGCAGGAGTAGTTCCAGGAGAAAGTTACAGTACAGATGTAGCTGTATTTGAACAGGTACAGTTGTACTGTTATGTACATCATTGCATCTCCTAGGATTGTAAAAGTTTGGCTTTATTTAGCTTACCTGAGCCTAAGACTCCTCTATTGTTAAGGAAAAAATATCACTTTTTTCTCCCCATTTGTGTCAGCAGAGGTAAGGTGAGCATTTTGACCTTGTTCATAGTTATGATTGGTTAACATTTATGTGTATTGTAACCATAGGAATGTAAATATCTATGATTTCATTCTCATTTTGTAAAATCCCCCTTTCTGAAGAAATTAAATAACTGATTCTTTTTCTCATATTCTATTTTCTTCTTTTATGCCTCAAATTTCTTTCTATTGTATCAATTTTAGGGAGCCAGACATGCATTTGCTGAAGCTATAGGAAAGAACATTGCCAATCCTACAGCCACTCTTCTGTCTGCCTGTAACATGCTGAAACACATCCATCTGGATTATCATGCTAAACTCATAGAGGATGCAGTACACAGGGTTATCAAGACACAGAAGGTACAGAACTTCCTTTATAATGATCCGTCTATTATGTGAAACTGAATTTTTGATGTTGCTGAATGATCTACATTAAGCAGACCAAAAAAAAAAAAAGAAGATTTAGAAAGCTTTTATAGTATGTTTTTTCTGGTGGATTATAGATCCCCCCCTACAATTCAATCTTCTGATCGTATTTATATGAATTGTAATGCGAAAATTAAATTTATACTATGGTCACTACCTGAATAGAACAATTTTAATACTATGAGAATTAATTATACATACGGATGTAGTTAATCACTTTATCTTGAAATTTGGTAAATACATGTATACTGATGCCATTGAGTTTTTTCATACTCAAACTTATTTTTGTTGTTTTCCAGGTGAAGACCCGTGACATGGGAGGATATGCCTACACTACTGACTTTACACATTCTGTCATTGACAGCTTACAACAGATCTGACCCTCACATACTCTAGATTTTATTTATTGTGTTCATAGGTCTCTATGTTTTAACATTAGATAATTACTGTTAGTTGTTGAAACCTTTTTGTACATGCTTTTTGCAATGTATGTTGTTATACTCACTTATTTTGCTTTTTGAGAATGAGAAATAGGTCCATCTCATTGGTATGTAAATTATTGGGAAACATTACACATGAATAGTTAATAGTTTATATAGGCCTATGTATGAATCATATATTTAAAAAAAACAATTTCATGAATTGCAAATTGATCCAAATGCAGAAAATTTTATGTATAAACTAATTTTTGGATGGACAGGAAACAAATTAAAGAGCTATAAAATAGTGTTCTTTGTTTTTATGAATGGCTTTAAATACTATATACAGGGAAATTTTCGCCCCAATTTTATTTTTGCCCCTTTTGCCAAACCCCGTCGGAAACGAAAACAAAAAAATGTCGGAAATGAAAACTAGAAAATGTCGGAAATGAAAAGTTGATAATTACCAAAAATTCCGGAAATGAAATGCAGCCTGTGAGATTTACAAAGTGAAAAATCTAATTGTTTTAAAAACATGTTCATGTATGCATGCATGATTACACACATTAAGGGACACTTATACTAGGTAATAGGTATATTGTACAAAAAATGTTCTTTTTTGTATACTGTTTTTTTATTCAATTAATTTTTAAAACTTTTTTGCAGTTTATTAAAAAAATATATAAAATTCATATCATTGTTTATTTCCTTGCAAGAAAATGCAAATAGAAATCCACCTAGCTGTTGTCATATCAGCTCTGTTTCAACAAGTATAAATATGTGGCGGTCAGTTGTTGAGCACCTGACCAGAGATCCAGGGGGTGCAGGTTTGAATCCCGCTCTGGCTCGCTGCATTTTCTCCTCCGGTTACATTTGGTGCCACGCCATGCCTTGGAATATTGACAGGTGAGAGGCCTGCCAGGGATGAGCCTGGGTTTGGGTCCTTGGATGGCCAAAGACCTTTAAGGAGGGAGGAATATGGCGGTCAGCCAGGTTTGAGTGCTGGTGGCCAGAAAGCTCAGTTGGTAGAGCAACTGACCAGAGATTCAGGGGGTCCAGGTTCGAGTCCCAGTCTCGTCAGGTGCATTTTTCTCCTCTCCCATTAAAAATACATCTATGTGGTGGATGAGAAAATAAATTTGAACTATGAAAAAAATATTAGACAGAAAATCTGAAACAATTGATTTCTAGCATGGAAAAGTAATGCCATGGAAACGAGCAGGGAAAAAAAATGAAAATCTCAAGAAATTACAAAGGGAATAATTGTAAAAGCATATTTTTTTGAAGACATTATATTCAAACAAAAAAATCAAGTACTGGGAATATGAATTAAAATAAATGAATCTGGAAGCAACTGTCAATCTTCAAAAATTAGTTCCAAAATTAACAAAAAGACTAAGATCGAAATTAACACACAACAGATTAACTGAAATGAGATCGGGCTCGGCATTCCGCATCTGGCAACATGTCCTCTTTCGTTTCAAGGTCTGTCTTCAGACGACTTTGTCAAATCAAGGTAAATTTACTTATTTTTTGCTCAGATTTATCTTCTTTATTGTGAATTTTTGAGATACGATATTGCTTTTTTAGGACAGTTAGTATTCGAATATTATTTCAGTCCAAAATTAAGTTTTGTCGAGAATTTATTGATGAATGTTCTGTGAATGTATAATTGAATTCCCTACACGTATGCCGGTGAGCCATAGTGGCTTTTACTCATTTCAACAGAAATTTTACAACTTATTGGTACATTTCGAATAAATAGTAAATTAAAGGGGTTTTCAGTCTTATCAATGTTGTTGAATAATCCACTATGGATGTCAGATATAGATAGGTTCAATTTCTGCATAAAATGACCCTGTACTTATATCAATAAATTAGCTATCACCCTCTTTCCCATTTCATATATCAAAATAAAGAAGATACTTCCTGCTTTCACTTCCTATAATAAATTTTGTTTGAGTATACAGATAATTGGAAAACAGGGTTTGAGAAATTGGGCCATTCCAAGTTTTTTCGATGTTTAGCATCAGTGTGGGCCTTCGTTTTTGACACCCCACATGAGAAAAAAACACACAACAACAGGAGTCCTGAAATTATTAAATTTAGTCGAAATTTTTTAATTTTGTAAATTTCTCCAAATAATTCTGTACAGTCAACTTTAACTAAGGGTGACTCTGTTTCATCATCAATATAGAGGGATAAGAAGACATCTGCTTCCCATCTGTTGTTTCAATGGGGAATACTCATTTTGTATACAGGGAATTTTTCGCCCCCGTTTCATTTTCGCCCTCACCTTGATTGGGCGAATTTAAAGCGGGGTGAATTCAAATTACACCTTATAATCTCTTAAGCAGCACTCTGAATGGACGAATTTAAAACAGGGCAAAACTGTTCATAAGTTCGAAAGGGCGGAAATAACACGGGGCGAAAATAACTCTGTATACAGTAGTAGTTTTAGGGATAACATGCATACTGTAAATGTATTACAGTTAGCTGTGTATTCCGTTTAGCGCCTTTTGAGGAAAGCATCATACGCTTAATCATTTACATCCCTTAATGTTTTGTTTTCATATATTCATGAATATATTAAAGCACATTCAGAAAGCGCTTATTATAATCCATGATTAAACGTTAAAAAAATCAATTTCCGCCAAAGATTGTACACACCAAATAAAATATATTTCCAGTAATTAACTTTGTTGTTTGTAACTTTTTTGTTGTAAAAACAAAATTCAAAGCAAATAAAGTTTTATTAAGACTTTATCCATGACTAAACTAGATATAAAGTTTCTTATAAATTAATAGATGATCAGGTGGCCTTTAAAAAGTACAAAATGTTGTCTATTATGGCACTATCTGTGAACAGTTTTTGGAAGAACTTCGAGTGATGAATGGACTTGGCACTTAAAGTTTATAGGAGGATCTTGGAAAACATCAGTGGAATAATCTGTAGAAAAATCCAGGTGCTCTCATTTTGTCTTCTCTTTCCTTCTTCTGCCAAATAAAAAAAAATTAAAATAGTCATTTAAATTTTATAAATTACCCCAATAATTTTCTTAAGAATTTACTAAAAAATATATTAATCAAAGATTAAGTGAGTTATTATTCTTGTTAAATAATTATCAAGAAGACCACTGTCTAATAACTATTTACTTACATTTCTGTGAAGGAACTTGAAAGACAAAATCCTTTTCCTTGCTTTCTTGCATGTCTGTGGAAACAAAATAAATTCCATATTTAAATCAAGTGGCAACATCAAGTGAGGAAGCCTTTACTGTATCTATAATATAACTATAATAATATATTTAAGTTATAAAACATATTGCAAATCTTTATTGAAACTAATTAATAATCATACATTAAATTATAAAAATATATAATGTGTTTTAAAAAATACCTTGTCTGTTTGTTGATCTGTATCTCTGAAGTTTGTACCATAATCAGGGTGACTTGTAGTTGGCTCAATCCTCTGGGAGCATATTTCAACCAAGGACAAGGGACTCTAAGAATAAAAGATGTACAATGTATATAATAAAAATTACAAAATTCTAAGATGAACCCAATGTTTTTGTTCATTTTTGTTAAAGAATTTAAATTAATTAAAGAAAAAAACAACACAAATTATCATCTACCTGTGTCTTTAAGAACTCCATATTGAACATGGTGGGTTGAAACATTAGTTTTATGTATGGATTAATTTCCTCAACCTAAAAAATGATGTCCATTGTAATATTTAGTTTTTGGTTACAATGCTTATTTCCATCTTTACAGTATCAATTGAATTTTTCAATATATTTTAAGGACATGTTTAATAAATAATCAGAACATATACTCACATCTAAATCCCTGTTATCTTTTACACAAGAACTGACTCTGCATTCTCTCTGTTCTTCATTTTCATTCTCCTCCTAACAAAAAGATAACTCATTATGGGAACTTTAAAACCTAAATTTATTACCAGAACTAAATCTGGCCTTATAAAACCATATAAAGGTTAATTGTCTAACGTCGGAAAATCTTGCATAAAATATAATTTATGAATGAAAACACATAAAAAATAATTGTGGATAATTTTGGAATAAAAGTTTCGCAGCAAGGTGTATTTTAACTTACAATTAAAGTGTTGAGTTTTAGAGCATAATCATTTCTCTTGCACCACTCGAATTCATAGCAAGCATGAATTGTGTTGTCTCCCACAAAGGGCTGTATATCATTTAATACTTACAAATTATTCAACTTTTTATTTAATTGATTGTTTTGTTATTTTAACCATATGTATATCTCATTATTACTTCAAAAAAGAGAAAGAGAAAAGTCACATACCTCAAGACAAGGTAATTGTCGACCAAGCCAACCCAGGTATTCTTCCCCGCTGACAAATTCTGGTTCTACGTCTTCTTCGTCATCTTCTTCTGTTATTTCATCTAGTTCCTCTTCCTGAAAAAAAAAATTGAAACGTGTGTAAAAATATTTGACAGAATTTTATTTTGAAAAATTAAATGAACCTGATAAAAACATGACTTTAATTGTTAAGGTAATTTTCAATTGTTTGAATCAGATCTTGTAACATGACGACTCACAAAAAGTGTCTCAAGACTGGAGAAGTAACTGAAATCATGCCGACTCCATTCACGGAAGAAATACTGATGAACTTCATACTCTGGTAAAAATGGCTAGAAGAAAAAGGAAATGCGATATTCAAACCCACTAAAGAAACTATTTATGTACTGCTTTTATTTAATTTCTTTTTTCAATTAGCAAGTAATTTGCAGATTTTTTTTTTTACTTTTAAGTGACTCACTTCCAGGTAAGGCAGTTGTCTATCTAACCAGTCTAAATACTCTGCTCCATTTGAAAATTCTGGTTTGATATCTTCCTCAGTGCTTCCGTCGTACAAATCTTCCTCTTTTTCCTCCTTGAAAAATGAAATGTTAGTTGAAATAACTTACTGTAACAATGTTTATGGCTCTTTTATTGTTTGTTAAAACCAAAAAAAAAAATTAAAACATGTTACAAAAGGACACGTAATTACAGTTTTTTTATATACATATGCGTAATTTTGACGCAACTAAAAAAAAGTCAAAGCAATTTTTTCGGCATATAACCAGAATTTTTAAAATTATTCTTTTAAAATAATACGGAAAGTGGTTTACCGTGCCTTGAAGGGCTCCTGTTTTCTTACCTTAATTGTATTCAATTCCTCAGCATATTCTTTGATCCTCCACAGCTCTCTTGCCATGGCATCGTCGGGCAGATAAATCTGTAAAATTAAGCATCAAAATTATGAAATTATCAAACAAAAAAGGAAAATAATATAAGATTTGTAAAAAAAAAAATTAAATACACCATACAGTCTTTTTATAAAATAATAAAAAGAGGAAAAAGTACCTTTAAAAGATGTTCTGGTATGCCTGTGAAATCGTCTCCTCTCAAGTAATTCTGCGAATAGTTTTCTATTTCTTTCTTGGTTTTCTATAAATGCAATGAAAAACTTATACTGAGATTCCTAATATCATAAACCAAATTCGTAAAAACATAAATGAAACAAAATAAGCAGTCATATCAAATTATTTTTAACGAGAATAATTTCACTACCATGTCTCTCTTCCCTTCCTTAAGCTCCAACTCCTTTTTGAATTCAGTCATATCATATGGGACAGCTCCCTAAATTCAAAAAGCAATATTAAGAAAGATTATCAAAAGTAAGTTCAACTTTCGCTCTTAAAGAAGACTTCTTTTACATGTAAATTGACTTACAATCATTTGGTTCAGTCTATTGTTCACTCTCATCAGAAATTCTCCATCACTTCTGCATTCTATTTCAGCTTTTACATCCTAGAGAGAATATGAAAACATTTCACAGGCAAAAGTTAAAAGCTTTTTAAATCATTAAATTAATTATTTTAATTTACAAAATTAAACGTTACCATCGTTTCTACCATGGCTTTGTGTTTGTAACATCAAATCGATTATGACGTCATAATAGAAAAAATCCCATCATAGAAACGCTATTACCCTACGTACCCGATTAAAATTTGTTTGGATGTTCACTTTTTTTCATATTCATAGATATCAAAACAATCTTTGATATATATTAAATTTATTAAAAATACTGAGAATTTTCAAGGAAAAAAAGCAGCTACTTGGGATCTTTTTTTTCAGATTGAAGTATACTTGTAGTTTTAATTCGCCTTGTAAATCTAAAAAAAATTATTAGGTAAATGATTTTCGTATTAATGTAATTTTATGCCAGCACTAAATGTACATTTGAGAAATTCAAACATTATCCACTTTAGATATGCATTGTACTTTGTTGTATATGTTCTACACTGTACACATTAAGCTAAATGCCATCCAGGGAAAGGTTAGGTCATGCATATACACCACTTGCTGTTCTTTTAAAGAATATTTAGATAATGGTACATTTATGAATAGCTACTTATTATTCTGAATACATCATCACGTCATCTGTCTGTCTTACACTCCATGACCCCAATAAAATGCAAGGTTTTGCTCAGCATTTTTACTCCTTTCTAATTTATCAAAATGGGTATCCAAACCAAACATCAACATGGTTATTGACATAATTTTTCAGAAATCATTCCCAGTGCTATAAATCCAGAACTGAGCATGCATTCTTTATATGCTGCACTTGACCAACATACATGTACACTTTTTTACATGTTTTTTTTCTCTTTCACATTTTCAAACAATTTTGCCCCGTTTTAAATTCGCCCAGTCATAGTCTTGTTTAAGAACTTATACTGTATTCTTTAATT